>PVKS010011327.1:0-57064 GCA_004027875.1 Aplodontia rufa
TAACAGGAGTGAGGTGGAATCTCATTGAAGTTTTGATTTGCATTTCCCTTATAGCTAATGATGTAGAGCATTTTCTCATATCTTTATGGGCTTTCTGGACTTCCTCTGGTGAGAAGTATCTTTTAAGATCCGCAGCCCATTTATTGATTGGATTATTTGTGAGTTTGGTGTTTAGTTTCTTGAACTAACTTTTAGAAGTATACTGAGAAAGAGGCAGTGGGCAGGGAGGGAAAAGACTACAGGAATTATTTTGTGGAATTCAAGAAGCTAGATGATTTTTTTAAAGAGAGAGAGGACAGTGAAAGAGAGAGAGAGAGAGAGACAGAAAGACAGAGAGAATCAATCTTTATTGAGTTTTTACATGGCTTTCATTGCTCTGACACTTAGTTGTGTACATGGGTGTTGGGGTTTGAACCCGTGCACTCACGCATGCTGGGCAAGCGCAGTAACCGCCAAGCCACCACTCCAGCCCCGCTAGATGATTTTTATCTTCATTCATTTTCTTACAGAGTTGTGTTTGAATATAAGTAAAATGACAACATAGGGAGGGGGGGGATTGAGATGTGTAAACACTCGCAGTGAAGTTGGCTGCCTGACTCTAAGTTAGAATAAGCAAATGGAAGCATGAAATGAAATCTGGAATCCTACAGATAGAAGAAAAGCTTAACCAGATACTCTGGCTTTTCATTTAGAAAGTAAGAAGAGATTATTTTGTAAAGAGAAGAAACAAATCCGCTAAGGAATTTTTACTGGGAGATGCCAGTGCAATAGTGTCTAAAATATGGAGGAAAATACTTTTAGATGATTTCTGTGAAAATTGGATTGAAAGTTTTAAAATATGTCAAAACTATCTATAGCAAGTGAAAAAAAAATGAGGTAAGAATTCCTGCACCAGCTTAAGGAACTCAGAGATATGGGGCAGATAAAAACAGGTTAACCAAATGGTTCATTGGCGGTGGTCAGGGAAAGCATGTGGATGTGGGGATATTTGAAGAGGATGCTGATACCTGGATACTTCGGAAAGGCTTGACGAATAATAAAAGAGATTCAGATTGTGATAAGAAGGCACTGAAGAGAAAATACAGCAAGCAGAGAGTACACAGGAGTTTAGCTGAAGTCCCCTGAGAAGTGATGACTTTTTCTCAGAAAAGCAGGACTGTGCTTCCAGTATGTTCTGGACTTCATTGCTTGAAGAAGGCATGCGGTAAACTGGTACTTCAAAGGAAACTGGTACTGTCAACTACAAAGCAAAAAGGAAGACATTTAAAAATGTAAACAAAGTTTTGGAAGGACCACAGAAAGAACAATAAAATATTGCTTGCTGTAACTGAGCTAGATTTTAGCAGGAGAGCCTTATGTCAAATTAAGGACAGGTTGCTAACCCTTGATGGAACAGAGGAGTTGAGAAAGTAGCAAACGTTTTGAGTTCATTATCATCTCTTCTCTGGAAGAGATGGAGTTAGGGAACACTACCCCCAGGATGGCTCCTTGCTATTTGGGAAAACAGCAAAAGCAGGAGTGTCTTTCTGTCCTTCCACTCTTTTCCCTGGAAAGGTCATAAAACCCAGGGTGGTCACTCTCTGATCTTCTTTCTCCCTTCTCTCCCAATCCCCTTATCTGATAGTTGTACTGCCCATTTCCCCATGCCCGGGGGCCGGGGAAAACAGAGACAAAGAACTGGACAAACAGATCTTGCTAACGTTGTCCCAGTTTACTGCCATTAGCTTATATCCTGTTTTTGTACAATCAGAGACCTCTGGACAACTGTCCATTCTTCATCAAACATAAGCAGAACAACACACAGCTTTCCCGGGATCTTCAGGGCTTCACTTCTGAAGACTACTATGTCATGTAAAATTTTTATTAAGTGGACATGTATGATTTCCTCTTGTTAGTCTATCTTTTGTTATAGGGGTTCTACTCATGAACCTTGCAATGTGTGAGGAAAGAAATTTTGTTTCTCCTCTGTTTTTTTTTTTAATCTGGAAATGAATACCATAACTACCATAGAAATAAATAATGGAAAACGAAAGACTAAGGGCGCCACAGAGTTATTTTGAATGGAAACTACATTTAATATCAGATAATAGATAGCTTCTGAACAAGTCTATTGGTGCAAAGCATGGACCTATAATTGAATCCTGGGTTCCTTAGTTTTTTATGTGTGTGATCTCAGAAAATTACTTTATTTATGTGAGCTTCATTGCTATATCCAAAAAGTCAGGATTAAAGATACGTATGCCATAGTACTGTGGTGTAGAATAAACGAGGTAAGAGAACTTAGTATGGTATAGTGTAGCTTCTGCCAAATATAAAGTGCTCAGCAATAGCAGTTGTTAACTCTCACAGAACTGAGTTGAATCAACTACAATATTAAGATGGCCCAGACTTAAATTATATTTTTCCTGAATCAGCCCCAGAATTCATTGGCCATATCTTCTAGGAACCTTGGTTCATTTCATGCAAAATGATGCTTTGAAACTACATCTGGTTGTCAGATGTTGCATAAGTGGGAAATTATCTATCCATCCATTCATCCTTCATTCTGTATATACACATATATCTAAATATGAGCAAGTTCAAAATATCCAATACATTAACTATTTCAATTGACTTGCCTTCAGAGATCCTGCACAGAAATATATAATATGTATAGTAAAGAAGATTCCACTGAAATGAACGCATGGAATACTTAAAAAGTAAGAAGCAGACAAAGGGAATCAAAATATAACATGGAGGAGTTAAACATTAAACAAATGGTGCTGGACAAACTGGACAGCCATTCACAGGAAGTTGAAGTTACATCCTTATCCCTCCCCTTGCACAAAAATAAAATCAAGATGGATCAAGAAACTAGGATTTAAACCAGCTACCATACAACAGCCAGAAGATAAATTAGAACCAACACTCCAGCACATGGGAGTTGGCAATGACTTTCTCAACAAGACTCCCAAAGCAAAAGAATAAAGTGAAGAATTGGGATGCCATTAAATTCAAAAGCTTTTGCTCAGCCAAGGAATTGGTCAAAACTGTCAAGAGAGAACCTACAGAATGGGGGCTAACCATGGCCTGTGATTCCGCTGACAGGGGACTAATATCCAAAATTCACAAAGGACTCAAAAATCTTAATATAAAAACCACATGCAATCCAATCAATAAATGGGCCAGAGAGCTAGACAAAAACTTCAAGAGAAGAAATTAAGCAAGACAATGAATACAAGAGTGTTCAAAATCACTAGTAATTAGAGAAATACAAATCGAAACTACATTATGATTTTGTCTCACTCCAGTCAGACTGGCAAAGGTGAAGAATATAAACAGTAACAAATGCTGGACCTGTAGACTGTACAGCTGCTCTGGAAAGTAAAAAATTAGGTCTGGATCAACCATATGAACCAGTTATCCCTTTTCTGGGTATTTTTCTAGAGGAGTTAGAATCAGCACTTTACAGGGACACATAAAAATCTATGTTCTTAGCAGCTCAATTTACAATACCTAAATTATGGAATCAACCCAGATGCCCCTCACTGGATGAATGATCCAAAAGTAGAACTATCAGAGTTCTACTCAGCTACTAGAAAAAAATGACATTATGATATTATGACCTTTAAAGGTAAATGGACAGAAATGGAACAAATCATGCTGAGAAAAATTAGCCAAACCCAGAGAGTCCAGGGTCAAATGTTTTCCCTCATTTGTGGAGGCTAGAGTGGAGCCCAGGCTTGGGTGAAAGGTAGTCAAGCCCTGTTACTAGAGCCACCAAAGGCATAGCAGCACACAATCGGGGAGGGGGGGACGACCATAGATATGTAGAATGGGGAAGGGAAGAGGCAGGAGAGAGGGGAGAGGGAAGGAAGAGAGGGAGGTATGTAGGGAAACAGCAATGTAACATACTTTTTACCTCCCCCCCACAGAAGCCAAATAATACTATGCAATCATTTAATTCTGGGAAACTCACAATCATTCATATAAGTTGTAGGGAAATGTAGAAAAACCAAGAGACTGGGGTGAGGGTCACTCTGGTTTATTATTAAATGCATTTCATACTGTTATTCTATATGTATTTATGAGTGTATAACAACTCAACTCCTTGATAAAAAATTAATAAGCAAATAAAAAACTAAAATATATGAGGAGGACATAAAGATAAAACCTAAGTTTGCATCATACATATATATTAAAAATTTCCACATCTAAAGTCTATGACTCTACCAACAAATAAATAAAATTAATTTAAAACATGGAAAAATTATGGGGATAAAACCACAAGCCAAATATTAGTTGTATTTATATAATCCAGAGAAAATACTTTGAAAATACAATATTTAAATATTACCCCTTACTAAAATATCAAAGAAATAAAGTACTGAAGAATGCATTTAACAAATGGATTATAAGACCTCTCTGAGGTAATAAAACTGTTAAGGAAAGTGTTTAAATAGATGGAGGGATAAATTATGTGAATGGGTAAAAATTCTCATCATATAAACATGCCAACTAGCCTTTAATTCAATCCATAAATTTGATGCTATTACATTATAAATCCTAACAGTATTGCATTTGTATATTAGGTTCTTATTCACTGTAGGTTCAGAAAATATATACCTTATTCTAAGTTCAGGAGAACTTCATCATCAAATTATCATGAGTTTATATTGGTTTGTTTCCTTTTGGTGGCTCACAGAGCGAGTTGGTAGATCGTTAAGGTCATAACTATGCAACCCGTTCAGTATTAAGTATTCGCTTGAACTGCCAATTTTTGTTTTTCAATAGGTGCACTATTGGAAATTTCATATAGTTCAATCTGATATATAATTTGTAAAAAATATTACGGATTAACAAATAAAAGATATGGTTTTAAAAGTTCAGTGTATTCTGTGAATGTGACACTATGCAAAATTTCTTTAAAAATGCATTCAGAAAAAATATCAAAACTTTTAGTTTTACATTTTCATACTTAATCATGTGGGATTATGGTTTCAAGTAGTAAGAACAAGGTTTTAAAAGTTCCTATATTCAGATACACACATTCCCATTTTCAATTCATTTTTCCCCGTTAATTTTCCATAACTTTAGAGATGATGAAAAGCATACAAGAAACTCTGAAAAGTGCCTCCTCATGGTGGGCTTCATGGCCTAGCAAAGGAATCCTCAATTGGATGGATTTTCTTTCTATAACATAAAGAAGGTGGGGAGAATACATGCATGAACATCACTGGGCACTTTTGAGCACATGATTTTCCCCCTTATTCTTCATAGAATCATTATGGCTTGAAGATGTATGTATTTATGTAAGAATGATTTGCAGATGCCCATCTAACCCTCATCTACATATCAAAGTACATTCATAAAAACCCAATTAAACAGTATGATTACTTAGGAGAAGATTAACATTTAAGTTATTCCCTTTTTATATGGTCTTCTAAGATATTTTATAATTTTTAAGAAGTTACATTAAATTTGATACCTTCTCCAACAAATTCAAGTTGTTTTACAGATATGAGTCCTTTTCTGTGACAAAAATTAAGCTCCTTGCAAGAGAAAGCAAATGTCAAACAAATACTACCTTTGTGAGGATGTGAGTATGCCTGGAGACCCCTAAATAAATGTAAGATTCATTTTTTTTTTTTAGAGAGGGACAGTGAGAGACAGAAAGAAAGAGAGAGAGAGAGGGAATCATCAAATGAGTTTTCTTTCGTTTTCCACGTGGACTTTGTTGCTCCAGCACTTCATTGTGTGTGTGTGCTGCTGGGGTTTGAACCTATGTCCTTGCACATGCCAGGCAAGGCTGCAACTGCTGACCCACTGCTCCAGCCCCAGCATCATTCTTCATTAGAAATTTAGCCATGATATGGGCATCCACACTTAATGAGCATGGCTTAGTTGGTAAGAAGTAAAAGTCTTTGTTCAACCTTAATTCTCTCACAAAACTGCTATGTATCATTGGCTAAGACACTCAGCATTGCTTTTTGCCCATTGGTTCATATAAAAGTTAAGACATCATTCTTGTTTTTCTCACAATTTCTCAACTGATATTGCGTGAGTATGCACAAGAAAACATGCTGTAAGTTTGCTACGGTTTAAATATGTGGTGTTCACCAAAAGCTCATGTAGGAAACAATTAAGAAAGCTTGGAGGTGAAATGATTGTGTTGTGCAAGCATTAACCTAACCAGTGCATTGATCCACTTTTAGGTGTTAACTGGATGGTTTTTACTTTTAATTTCAGTAATTTTGATTTTTCTCTTTCTCACTTGCTTAATTTGGCTAAGGGTTTAACATTCTTGTTTATATCTTCAAAGTACAACTCTGTTTCACTGATCCTGTATTTTTTTCATTCTCTGTTTCATTGATTTGGCTCTGATCTTAATTATTTCCTTTGTTATAGTGGTTTTGAAATTAGCTTGCTGTGTTTCGCTCTGCTTTGTCATCTGTCCCTTCTCTGGTGAACCAGTACCACTGCTGCTGCTTTTACTACTCCAGCCCACTTGGTGCCAATGTCTTCTTTTTTGTTCTTTGTTAAATGCACCCATTCAAATTTCAAGTCCCTTGAGATGAATCAATAGGCTGATTATTCCGGACCTTTCTGATTTTCTTATGTAAGACACATAGCTATAAACTTTCCTCTTAGAACTGCCTACATAGAGTCCCAGAGGTTCTGGTATGTTGTATTACTATTATTTGATTCTAAGAAATGTTACATTTCTACCATGGTTTCTATCACCTTTTCATTATTCAAAAGTGCATTTCTTATCTTCACATATTCATATAGCTTGTGTGGGTTTTTTAGATGCTGGTTTCTAATGTCATCCCATTATGATGAAATATGATATGATGCAAAGAATTATGTTGATTATTTTGGGGGTTTTTTTGGAATTTTTTTTTGGATTTGCTAGGAGTTGCTTTGTGATCTAAGATATGGTCTCCAGTGGGAGTATAAGGTGAGTCTCAGGAGCACCCGAAGAATTCTTATAGGGCTTGGAATCCAACCCTTTATAGGTCTTTCACATTCTACCATCAACGAACATCTCAGGCTCAGTGCTTGAGTGTGATCATGCCCATCTGTTCAGTTTCCTGACCCTCTTCAGCTGGTCATGTGAGCCCCAGACTCAAAGAGAAAGCTAGTTGTATTGCTCATCATATCTGAATTAAATTCTCCAGGGTATGACACTGTCTGCCCCTGTTTCACTCATATTCTGCAAGGTGTACCCTAGGCACATGGTCGGTGCTTGCAGGGACAGTATAACACTGTTTGCTACAATCTGGGCTCCAGGACAGCAAGCTGCCAGGGTACCTCCTCAAGAAGGCTCCTCCTTCAGCTCTCCATTCGCCAGAAGCAGAGCATTCTTCAAGCACGGGTTCAGTGTGCAGCCTCGGCTAAATTCAGGCTGCTTTTCTGCTCTGCAGCATTTCCATGCCAAATGTGTGTGCGGTGTTCCTCTCTGTGCTTGCGCCATCCCACCCTTCTGCGGTGAACCAGTGCTGCTGCTGCTGTCACTACCCCACCCACCTTGGCGCCAACGTACTCTTTCTTGTACTTGTTAAATGCATCCCTCCAAATTTCTGAATCTCTGAGAGACTCTCTTTGATATTTTCGGTTAATTCCCTCTTTTGGAGATTCTCAAGCCCTGGAGCAACTGACTGGAAAGCAGCCTTCCACTCAGGGGCCATCTGGAAATTACTTCTAACAGCCCAAATGTGGAAATAACATCAAAGACCTCTCAACAAGAAAATAGAGAAATCAATTTCAGTATAAAATAGAACATTATTTAGAAATTAAAAATAAATGAATTGTTGATACACATAGCAACATCAAATAAATCTTTTGAAGGGAGTTTACTGGGGATTTAACCCAGGAGCACTTAACTGCTGAGCCGCATCTCCAGGCTTTTTTATTTTTTATTTTGGTCACACCTTGGTCATTGATGTATTTATGTAAGAGTGTAACAAACAAAAACCAGTACACTTGACTGTGGGTGGGACAAACTTTGTGGCACTTTCTGCTCTAGAACTCTTCATGAGATCAGGAAGAATCTAGACTCTTGCTAGCATCACTTTTTTTCTTATCTCCGCAGCCCTATCCTGCTTCCTTTCTTTCCATTCTTCTGAACACACTTTTAATCTCTCACTTGAACAATAATTCTTGTCTCAGGTCTTGCTCCTAACAAATCCCACCTAAGATATCATGTCAAAGATAATCAAGTTCAGAATTCTCTGGCTTGCTTCTATATGATTTATAAAATTTCTAATATTGAATCAAATATCCATTAAAATATGCTAATTTTTAATAAGTATTCTTTTGTACTAACTTGTCTTATGAAATTGAACAGAAACTGTTACAAAGCTGTTTTTAAGAGTTAAAGGACTAACCTTTTGTGGGGGATTGGTAACTTTTCTAATAACTAGAAAATTAAAAATGTGTTGATTAATCTGGCATGGTGGCATACACCTGTAATCCCAGCTATTCCTGAGACTAGGACAGGAGGATTGTAAGTTGAAGGCAAGTTAGAGACACCATGAGACCATGTTTAAAAAAAAAAAAAAAAGAGAGAAAGAACTAAGGATGTAGCTCAGTAATAGAGCACTACTTAAAAAAAATACTGAGAACTATTTCTTCACCAAGGATGTATCTATTGGATATTTTTTACTACAGTTTTATTGTGAAGTTTATGATGTATACAGGTATTCACCAAACTTTGAAAAAATGAATATCTTCTTTTTATACCTTCTCACAAAACATAAGATAAAACATTAGGAACTGCCTCTTTCTAAATGCTACTGTAAAAAAAATTAATGTTTTACTATTTCAATTTCTTTATCACTAATTGGGTAAATTGCAAAACTGACTTGGTTTTAATTAATTTTATTATATATTTATGTTCGTGCTAATTATTTTAATTGCTACATATATTTTTATCAAACATATGTATAATTGTTCTTAAAATAGCAAATGGCGTTCCGGGGCATATAATAAAAACAATATCTTTTTTTGCCTTTCTAATCTATAGTATTATTTCTAATGGCAACTATTTTTTAAATTGTAGCCTACTGTTCTGCTTAATATCTCAATAGGTAAGTAATATACTGTTTTCCATAATTTTAGATGTTGCCAATTAATTTCCTGATAAGATATATATGAAAATGTAGCAAAGATTGGTTCTGTATCAATTGTTGAAACTTAGATCGTGCGGGTAGATGGGGTTTGTTTTACTATTTTACTTTTTTCTTTTAATTACTAAAATTTAATTATTAAAATTTCCACTAAGTAGAGATTCCATTAATTTCTTAGGGGAAAATTCTTCCTGGAAATTCCAGGATTCCTACTTCAATGCTAGTTTAGTTGTCTTGGGTCTGGTGCATTGCTGACTTTCTGGAACTTTCCTTTATTGCTTTCCTAATTGTATACAATCATAAATGCACCTCTTTCTCTTTTATTTTTCACTTCTGCATATCCTTAGGAAGTCTGAAGAATATATCTACAATATATCTGCATATTTTGCTGAGAATGCACCTGTATCTTAGGATAAATATTTTATACTAGAATTTTCAGTGGCATAGTCAAGCTTCATATTTTGCTGATAAGTTTGAGTCCATTGATGTCCTTTGGTGATAACTATTTTCTTCTGTCCAAATATTTCAACTAGATTCTATTACCTTCATATTCTCATATTTCTGAATGATTGCAAGCATATAAATGGGGATATAATTGTCACTCATGAGGGATATAATTGTCACTCATGACTTTAAGGCACCTCTTCAACCAGGAGATGGATGTTCTTATGCAGAAATTCTCTTTAATTTTTCTTCAATATTTTCCATTTCTTTTTCCTCAGAGTTCCTGTTCATTGGATAATGGACTTTCTGGGTTATCCTCTGCTGTCATTCTATAACCTGAAATGTTTCCCATCCTTGATGGATTCGTTTGACTTAGATTTCCAACCCCTTGCCTTCTCAGGGGTTGATTGATTTGTTAGGAGGGTTCTCGTCTTCTAGGAAGCTATATAGTGATGTTCCCAGGACTAGGGCACACATTCTATGAGTGAGGACAGAAGCAGGCAAATGGTCAGCTAAATTTGCACGATGTTGCTTTGGCTATATTCTGTTGGTTAAAGTAAGTCGCAAGGCCAGCTTGCTTGAGTAAGTCTTCTCTCCGTCTTCCATCTCCTAGGAGAAGGAGCTATGAAGAGTTGCTGCCATTTTTTAACATATTGCACATGCATAGTAAAGGTGTTCAGATGACAGTCTCGTGAGGATATGTTTGGGTAACAGTAAAGCAAAAAAAGAGAAAGAGGATGCCAGGGGAAGACCAGGATGAGAGTCCACCCTCAGCAGAATTCCCCATCTTTGCCTAGCACTTAATGTGCTTCCACTTGATTAGTGGTGGGTGGTGAGGTAAAGTCAACTTGGTAATTAAATTCCGCCTGCATTTTTTTTTTTAGGTGTTATGTTTCTTCAGTCTGCAATTTAATAATGGTTGTTATAGTTTTCAATATATGGAAAAATATCAAAAGAATTCGTATTTCTTGACATATGAACATCAGATGAACTTCAAATTTCAGTGTTGTTACAGTGTTTTATTTGAAAATAACTATAACTGTAATATTCATGTATTTTCTTTGACTGATTTTAGGCCATAGTTTCCAGAGGTGGGCAGTTCCAAAACGGACTGTGTGTGGCCCACCAAGCCTACACTGTGTACTGTTGACTTTTTCCAGAGTAATTTTGCCTAATTTATAATATGTTCCAAATGTTTGGAGATGGGAGTGTCACTCATACAAACTATACAGAAAAAAATAAAAACTCTCCAAAAACTGTGAGAAATGAAGTTTAACATGCAGAAAAGCCAGTCCTTAAGAATCACCTGGGAAACAATAATTTTCTGATATCATTAATTATCTAATAATAATAATATTGGCAAGGGAAAATGGTTTCCTAAGGTTTCTTTCTTAGTAGGCAGAAGTAGAAAGAACTAACATATTTGTCATAGAATTAAAAATACACTCCAGAAAGGGTTTTATTTTACTTTCTATCATTTTGATCAGAATAAATGGTGATATTTAACGTTTTCAAAATGGAATGCCCAAGTGTCTGGAGTCTCTAACCAGACCTCAGTCGAGTTTGTTTCTGAATCCTGAGAGAAATGTAGTGGAAGGAAAAGAGAAAGATGTCAGGAGGGTCAAGGTGACAGAGCAGAAAATGAGAAGTTGACAGTGAGTAATAAAAATCTAATTTTTCCCATGAATTAAAAACGAGAGCAGAATTCACAAGTAGCAGTAATACTGAGAGCTCAAAATGACTTTATGCTAGGGCCTCCAGCCCCCTACAATGAGAAGCACAGCATCTTTCTAACACTCATTTTTCCTTTTCCATACCACTTTATATCGTAGCCTTTAACAGCCTCTCCTCCTGTTGTTTCCTTCCATCTGATTTTCACTCACCTATTTATTAACTTTAAAATAAGTACGTTCCATGTAGAAAAATTCAAACACACAGAAAACTTATTAAACTAAATTTAATTTCTTAGTCTTTATTATCATCAGGGATACTACTTCTAATATTTTTGTCTTGGTTTATTCCTTGTTTTTTTAATAATAAATGCTTCATTTCCCCATGTTATTATATGCATTTTAAGGTCTGCCTAATGTTCTATCAAATGCATTTTACCACATTTTAGAAATACATTATTTTTTTTGTATTTTTATTTTTGTTAACTTTTAAAGAATTTATAACAGCATTGTGAAATTTGACATAAGGTTATATTTCATTATTCCTAAAGAAATATGGGAAGCTATTTGTTATGCCCGTGTGTATACCTGATGGTGCTAGGTATATTAACTTGCCAAATAATTTTCTTTAAAGACCTTGTCTTTTTGCTGAGGACTTTGGTAATGGTCTTTGAACAAAATTAATTTAAGATCATTGAACTTCTAGAACACATGGTTCTATGGCATAGAGTTAGGTTAGGAGATGCAGCCTTTCATAGCAAGTCCTGATGAGATAAACAGAAAAGTCAACTGAATATTACTGAGTTGTAAAACAGCACATTTCTGTGGTTAATGAAATTTACAGCCACTTTTACTATGAGGCAGATTAGTATCTCAGGGCAAATCAAAATATAATTTTGAGTAAAGCGAACGAGTTCCCTAGGTTTATGTAATATCAGAATTCCAAACTGAAGAAACAAATAGAACACATGTTCCAATGTATTACAGTTCTGGCTCTACTGTGGACTATCTAGGAGGGCCAGGAAAGTATCTTAATTCCTTTGCACTTTAATTTTCTCATATGTAAGAAGAAATTCTTGAACTTGATAAATTTCAAGACCCCTCAAACTCTTTAAAAATCTATTATTCTGGGCTGGAGTGGTGGCTCAGCAGTTACTGCACTTGGTTGGCATGCGCAAGGATGTGGTTTTGAACCCAAGCACTTCATACACAACAAAGTGTTGGAGCAACAAAGGTAACCTGAAAAACTACATAAAATTGATTCTCTCTCTCTCACTGTCACTCTTTCTTTAAAAAAAAACCCTATTATTCTTATTATACATTTATGATGTGATATGCATCTTTATATTTTCTGTTCCAGAAAGTCTTTAAAAGAAATTTACTTTTTCATTTGTGAACAGAATTTTGCCATAAGGGTAGAAACTTAAACATTTTTTTAACCTCCTTCTGTCATCCTTTTCAAATCTCTATCCCAGCAAAAGATGTTTAGTAGAGCTACATCTATATGCCTGGGGCAAATTACTGCAGTGAATTTTTTTTTTTAAGAAAGAGAGAGAGTCAATTTTATTTTTAATTTTAATCTAGTTATTGTTTTTCCAACACTTAGATGTGGTGCCGGGGTTTGAACCCGGGTCCTTGTGCATGCTAGGTGAGCACTCTACTGCTGAGCAACTGCTAGAGCTCTCTGGAGTGAATCTTCACAGGCAAGTGAATATAGGTTTCATTTTAACTTTCAGATCTTTTACTAGAAGCAACTGGCAACTCTTTATAGAAGCCAACAGGAGAAAATAGAATTTAAAACTAGTTTTAACAGAAACTCTTCATTGTGTAGCTAACATTTAAATAGAATTACTAAAGTAGTAGTAATGGAACATAAATATTCAAAATATCAATCCAATATAGACATTCTGATTAGTTATAAGTGTGCAGCCAATGTAAAAATAAATATAAATCATCTTATTATAAAAAGGAACATGTGTCAGAAAGAAAACTACTATTTTTCTATTAAATCCAAAGCGAACCAAATACATAAGCATTATTTCCACTAGAGAATAAATGGAAATAGTCCATATTTCAATGGAATTAAAAAACAATATTGAAATACACTATCTTGAAGGCCTTCTAAAGCTTTTGGCTGGGTTCACAGATTGTTGTTGTTCTGCTTTTATTTTTTAACATAAATTGAGTGAATTGCAACCCAAGATAATCTTGTTTTTCTTATTACTGTGTACTAGCGCCAACAAATGTCATCAACTGAAATTAACAGTCCAAATCTCCATGAGGAAAGCTTCCTCATCACAAGGTCTGCCAGGGCATCATGTACAAATTGTTCCTGATAAACTTGTTTATATGCAGATGCTATATCACGCACATTCATAACAAGTACTCGTCACTACCCCTTTCCAAAAACATACCATTTTATTCAAAGTAAGAAATCAAATATGTCACATCATTCATAGTATGTAATGAAGTAGATACTTATTTCCATAGCAAATTCACCATCATTAGAAAATATTTGAAACTCTTCTTTGAAAATAGATGAGCCAATGACTTCAAATTCCTCTTTTAAAAAAACTCCAATCCAAATGTTATCCTCACCATGCCAAGAATCTGGTAAACCCCAAGAGGCACTGGAACAGTGGCATCCTCTCTCCTCTCTACAAAGTAGGAGGAATTGGGGAGTAAGACTGCAAACCATTCATCATTCCCTGATCACTTACAGAATTAGGGGTGGGCATCAGACAGCAAAAGCATCTTCCTCCTTGCCCCAAGCTTTGTATTTCATACCCTGCAATATCAAACGCCTCACAACTTTCCTGGCTTTGCGTCTGAGCTTTCTTCTGCCAGCACTATGTCTCCCACTCTTGCCTGTCTGCAATTCTCCCTTCCCCTCTTTTCAGCCCAGGGTACTCCTATTCATCCTTCAGAATCCAGGTTACACTTTGATATTTTAAAAGTGCCCTCTCTAGGACTAGCTGGCACAGACCACTGGCATTCCCTCTCCATCACACTGCTCCGTGCCCTCTCACACTTTGCACACGCATCTGCATGTCTGTCCCTTCTGTTCACAGTAAATTTTTAGCCCCAGATTGTTGCACTGTGCAATTTACAGAACAAGACAAACTTGTAAGTACTGTTATGAAGATATTGCATAGCACATTTGGCATGGTGGCTTCCACGGAATGCCTTCATTTACTCTCACAGCCCCGCCTTGCTGCATATGAATGATTATATATAGAAAATTGTCAAGTGGTTTTCCCTGCTAGTGTTGCTGTTCCAAGGGACCCAAAGAAAACCCACCAGGATCCTCCCTTAACCAAGAATAAAAGAAAAGAGAGCACTGCCCCCTAGAGGCCGCTTCACCTGCTCACAAAACTAACAGCAGACGTGTTATCCTCCTCTGCAGGGCCAGAAACACAGGCAATCACAGGCAGTTCGCTAGAATTTGAGAAAGCTGGGGTGAGATCTTGGAAGTTGGGATCTAGCCTCCATCTCCTGCTTGCTACTTAGCATGTACTTGGTGGCCTGCTTCTACCCCATCAGTGAATGAGTTCTAGGAGTGCAATGAAGGGGACGAACTAATAAATATCATTTCCCAGGCTCCCTATAACCTGAGTATCATGTTCAATGCGAACCTCTCAAAATTTCACCTTGCCCTGTGGTAGCCTCACATAAGATGTTATGGAAACTCTTCCTAAGGAGGGTTATGCTTCAACACATGGATGAACACTTTGTAAAAGTCCTAATTAGCCAAATGCAGGAAAAAAGTTGTGCAAGTCTGCTCATTCAGAGGAAAAAAAAAAACTTAAAAAATGTATCTCTTTACTATCTTGTCATAAAATATAATGTCTAAAACTTTGCTTTTCTACTTCCTTTCCTTGAATCATGAGGGATTTTTTTTTATTTTCAGAAAGCACTTACTGGTATTCAAATAGAATAAAAAGAGAAAAAAATTGAAGAACAACTTTCCCAAATAATACTGGAAAGCGAGTTTGGAATAACAAAGAGAGAGGAACATGTTTTGGAGGGGAAGAGAACATGTAAGGTCATCCTCAAAAGTCAGTAAACTGACACACTCCAGTGGCAGTTTCCCAATTTTTAAGCAAAAGGGGTTTGAGTGGAACAATTTGGCTCAAAGAAGGGACTTAATGCTGCATTTGCAGAGAGTCTGCATGAAACTGTTAACTGTCAATAGTCCATGTCAAAGAGGGCCAAGGTTTTCGTTTTTTCGTTTTCCTATCTCTCATATCTCTCTCTCTCTGTCTCGCTCTCTCTCTCTCTCTCACACACACACACTGTAACTGGAATTTGCTTCTTTGTGTAGAATATCTTTGAATCTCATATTTATGAAACTCAGAGCTGATAATCAGAGGGAATTGATCCTGATTTCTGGGAGTCTCTCGATTTTGCAGGAGAAAGAAATGAAGCTGGTCTGAAAAGACAGATGCAGCTTGAGTTCACGTTAGTGCAGAGCTCCATCTCCTGTTCTGCGTGTGTATGTTCCAGAGCTCTCTCCACTAGCTGGGCTGCTCGGCACCCCAGAGCAATCTGGAAAGCAAGTCCACGCACACCCCTTGTGAAATGCAGATTCCTGATTCCTCTGTCACTTACTGGGCCTAACAATGACTGGTATCTGGGCTGTAGTGCATGCTGATAACTGAAAGAAGGAAACACTAAATGGAATAAGGATTTACATGTTTAACCTAATGAAAAATGCTTCTTGGCAGTTTATTGAGGTAATCTCACCGTTTCCCTTAGAAAATTCAATTTTGTGCTCCAGGCAAAACAACAAGGAAGCTTTCTCTCAGCTTTGTGAGATCAATGAGTTGGAAGAGCCTGAGTAGAGCCCCAGCTCGGGTTGGCAGAGCATCATCTTCCCTGGCTCGTGAACTGAACT
Organism: Aplodontia rufa; assembly: GCA_004027875.1. Classification (NCBI taxonomy): domain Eukaryota; kingdom Metazoa; phylum Chordata; class Mammalia; order Rodentia; family Aplodontiidae; genus Aplodontia; species Aplodontia rufa. The sequence continues at coordinate 16,122 of PVKS010011327.1, forward strand.
AGTCTGGCTTGCTTGACTCTGTAAAACCCTTTCTATTTTGATTTTTAGCCTTATACTCCCTCAGTGTTCTGCCTTTCATTACAAAAGGAGCTTAAAGGAGGGGGAAATGAAAGGGAAGGTGCTTATTAAAGACGAAATTGTTAAGGGTCCAATATAGATTTATAAGAGCAAATACTGCTCAACAAGGTTACATTTTCCTTTTTTGTTCTATTGTAAGAAGAACTTTCTTGTTTTTCTTTTTCTAAGAGAGAGAGGGGCAATGTGAGACAGAGGAAGAGAGAATCAATTTTATTTAGTTTTTCAGGTGGCTTTGTTGCTCTGACACTTAGTTGTGTACGTTTGTGCTGGGGTTTGAACCCGTGTCCGCATGCATGCCAGGAAAGCGTCATAACCGATGAGTCACCACTCCATCCCCAAAGAACAACTTTCTTATGACAACTAAGTAGTAATTTTTGTTTGGTTGCTTGCCATATCTTGTTTTATTGGAAAGAGAAGGACTCATTAAAATCAACCAACCTTATCTCTTCAGCAGTGCTAGGATGGTGTGTAATATGGAACAACATACGTTAAACTGAAAAATCTAAAAAAAATGCATCCTGTTCTATATCTAAAACCAACTAACAATGGGACCTTGAATGATTAGCTCTTCTAAGGATTTTGTTTATTTCCCAGGTAAAGAAGGATTAAAATTTTCCTTTCATACCTAAAAATATCATTATAGTCTCATTTATCAAAAAACATACAAAACCTTAGAAACATATTTCCTATTATGTTTATAAGAATGGCTATGTTTATCCATGTCATAAATATAACTATATTTTGCATCAATGTATTTAAAGTGTTTCTATATAGAACATTTTTATAATTGAAATCCATGCGCCTTTATCCTTCTTCTGATTGGCCTGTCTCAGAAGCCCAGCTTAGCTTATTGGTTTTTTGCATTATATGGCACAATATGAACCCCAGATAGGAATAATAACATGCTAGTGTGACTTGGCTATCATAGTTCCCAGATGACTGGGGCACCACAAGAAACTATTCTATTAACATCACCCCTTTAAATTACTGTGTGTATGGGGCTGGAGCGGTGGCTCAGGGGTTTTGGCACTTGCCTGGCAAGCACGAGAACCCGGGTTCAAACCCCAGTACCATGTACACAACAAAGTGTTGGAGCAACAAAAGCCACGTGAAAAACTAAATAAAGTTGTTTCTCTCTTTCCGTCTCTCTCAACTGTCCCTTTCTCTTAAAATAAATAAATAAATTACTGTGTGTAATCATACCAAATACCCTGAAATAATTGAGTGTATGAATAAATATTTCACATCCCGAACACAATTAGAGCAAAATATTAAACACAAAAAATTGTTTATTCTATAGTAATACAAATATCCTGAGTCAATTACTCTTCTTGAAAATTATCATCATCAACTACAAAGACAGACTTGTATCCACATGGCTAACAAAATGATTTAACTATTCAATCAGTTTGGGTTCTTTGATCCTCAAATCTTAATGTAGGAAAGTGTTAGGAGAAGCAAGTATTACCTATAATGCTAGTGAATTTTGAAGAAAAGGGGTTTAAAATGAATTAAAAATTTTTGATATACAGGTTAAAGTAATTCTGATTTCATCTTCCAAATAATGTACAAGATTTTTGCCCAATGAGAAATCATTAAAGATCAGTGTTTCCAGAATAGTTAATAATGTGACAATGACCATCAGAAGTAGAAGGAAAAAACAAACAAAACTCAACCAGTGTATAAAATGCTACGATGCATAGCATAAATTCTATAAAACCAATGTGGTTTATAGTAATCTATGGGAGTACAATTGGTTATAACCAACATTTATTCTTTAATACATTTTGAGTTTCTTGATGAAGCACATTACTTAAATCAGAGAAAAATTATAAATGATATTAAAAGAAAGTATGTAAAATGCTTAATGACATGCCACGATATGTTAATAGATTCAATATTCTTTCCTCTCCCTATCCTTTCTTGCTCTAGCTATTTTGGTTAGGTTATCTAAACAATTAAAACAGTGCTCTCTCACCTTGTCTTCAACCCTGGGCAATGCACATATTGCATGTAAAAAGTTAAAGACTCAGTTTCCCTCTCTGTCTCTTACCCACTCAGGTATACCCTTGTCCTAGTTCTCCATGTGACTTCTTACCTACTGATGGACTTATATATTCAGCAATTGAGCTCACATTCCAGGAGATCATTTTTCTTTCTTCCTCTAGTCTGTTCTAATGTGTCTCCCTGCTTCTTTATATTCTTTCTCTCCAAAGAAATCATAAACACACCCAATTAAACCCTTTAATAGGATGCTTTGGATGGTAATTTCTCACCTTCAATTTTACTTTACAACTTTACACCAGTTCCCACATCAGAACCTTTTACAATGCTTTGTTTAGCTTATTCACAAGAAATAGCATGCTATCTTTCTATCTACTAAGGTCATGATAGTTATAAAATCTTGCAAATAATCCCTCAAAGTGTTCTATAGCACTTCAAAGTCTTTTAATTGATTGTGCCAAATAAAGGTTACTGGATTTGGTTTATATTTCTAAGAATAAATAACATCAAAGACAGTTGAGTCTAACTTTTCCCTTATTAACTTACCCAAGTATCAAGAGACCCAAGCCCACTATGAGAAACCCTAAGCAAGCTTGAAGCTTGACATTTTAAATAAAAACAAAATCTATTTTCTATTTCCCAAACCAGCAAGAACATCCTTTCTTTTGAAAGGTCAGCTTTTAAAATATTCTGATAACTTGTCAATTGTTCAACTAACTATTTAAAGGAAAGATTATTTAAAAATGGTTAAGCCATCCAGAGTACAGACTCCTTAACACTTTCACTTTTCAATTTACTTTCCTGAATATTCTCCCTGGGTGGAAAAATAAGGGGCAAAAGAAACAGGTTAGAAAAGAATCAAAAGTAAAGATGGCACTGACCGTCATATGGTGTCCGACACTTTCCTAAGGTGTTTACATTCTTCCTGATATAGGACAATGTATAGAAGACAGCTATTTAAAATAATTATATGGATATTAACAGTAACCTAGCACCTCTGTTTCCAAAGGTGCTTCCATACATACAAGCTTACTCAGCATTCAAAGTAGCTACAAGTTGAATAGAGAGAAGAAATCTTTTAACATGGGTCTCTCTTTTTCCCTTCACTTTCTGTTCACAAAGTCAGACTTGTGCTTGGTACCAAGCATGTGAATCACAGCTACCTTGGTTGTTCTTGATTGAGCCTGTCTTTATTGGACATCCTTCATGAGCAGTCTAAATAAAGATTAGCACCAAGTCAATTAAATATAGAAACCTGAGATTTTCCAAATAAAAGCTGTTGCTCCAGGCTAATATATACATTCTAAGATTTTTCATTTGATTCCTAATATGATGATTTGGAAAACCACCAAGGAAAGGAAGGAAAGGCTAGTACTTTCCAGTGTGACAGCCAGAAAGAATCCTTAAGAGAATTTAAGCACGATTTTCATCATTCTATGGAAATAAGTTAACCTTAGCTTGACTAGTGAGAGTGAATAAAATAGGAGTGATGGGGGAAAAGTGAAAGACAAATAAAAATGTTAAAATTATTTTATATCTAACACATGTAAAATTTCTTATTTTGGTAAAAACAGAAAGAAGAATATTAATATAAAATCTAGTCTTAATACCTTCGCCTAAGGGCTAAACAAATATCCAAAGAATATTTGTACTAATGGGTACAATTTCTAAGTTCTGTGGGTCACTCCTGTTGTCATGACCTGCATATATAAAGATTAACTTTGTCCAAACTAAATATAGTACGTACCCATTCCCAGGCTTCCTATCCTAGAGGAACCAGGTATGGATCCCATTCTCTAGGAAATGTATAGTTATTCAATCACTATATTGAATAATACCAAAGTTCAAGGTAAGTACCACACAAATCTCATGGGAATAGTGTATGAAGGAGCTAAAAAGAGAACTTTCCAGTTTAGAATGTTTTGTAAGAACAGTTATCTGATTTATTTTCAAAGGAGCTACTTTAAACATGAAAGGTGACCTGTGAGTGGCTAGCCTAGACAGCACTGTGAAGGTCCAGTCACGGGTGGAAACTATTCCTTGGTTAGACCTTGATTTTTTTCCTGGGAAGCACTTCCCTCTCCACCGCTTTATATGACCCATAACTGCTCCATGGGGGTTCTTCCTTTATCTTTCTCCTTGGCTGTCTTTGAGGTGGGTATTAGGGGCACATGTTCTTATAGGGTGCACTGCTTTCTCCTTCTGTTCATTATGTGTAGATGCCCAACACTTGACCACAGAACTTTTAATACAGCCTCATGATTTTCTTGAAAATATAATTACCTCAAAAAAATGATAGATTCCTTACCCATTTTATTTCGGGTTTCAAGAGTCATTGATCTTTTGGGGAAAATGTTTTTCATATAATACATACTTCTTTGCTTAAGATCTTCTAATCTCTCTAGCTATTTTGAAAATGCTACGAACTTATTCTTATATTTGCTTTGAGGCATCTTTATTCATTTGGATATTTTAATATAAAGTGTGTATCTTTAATTTTCTTTATTGTAGCAGATTAAATTCTAATGGATCTTAAAACTTTCTTAATTTTATCTTTCACATTTTGAATCTAAAAGTAATCAACCATCCTAGCTCTACACTGTCAAAAATCTCTTAATGCTATTTATTTCATTTTATTTCTACTTTGAAAATCACCAATTATTTTAACTAGCTCATATCTTTCTTTTAATTCCTTGCCAGACACATCCAATTGCTTTTTGTTTAGTTTGCAAGTGGTCTACCTATCAGTGTATTATAGATAGCTATTTATGGGGTCTTTTTTCACTGTAACAAGTGAGCTTTAACATCAGTTTCCTCATGACTTCAAGCCAACTTGCTAAACTAATAAGACTGTATTAGTCAGTGTTCTCCAGAGGAATGGAACTAATAGAATGTAGATTTATAATTACAAGAGGGGTTAGACTGGCTTATATGATCAGAGGCTGAATAGGCCCACAAAGACCATCTGTAGGGTGAAGGTCTGGGGAAACCAGTAGCTGCTCAACCCCAGAAATTGAAAGCCTCAGAATAAAAGACCAATAATGCAGCCCCAGGCCTGGAAGGTCCCTGGAGGGTTGGTGGCCCAACTCTACATAAAACACTGAAGAATTTGGAGTTTGATGTCCACATGCAACAATATCAACAACAACAATAAAATATACTCACTCAGAAGAATGAGCATTCTGGCGTCTCTCAATCCAGTTGAATTGACAGCCACGATTAAACAATGCAGCCATGAATCCGATGTTGTTACAACAGTGCTTCACTTCTACCACTGTATTAGACAGGCCCTGTTTTAGTTAGCTTTTGTGTTGCTGCGACTAAAAGACCAGACGAATAATTTTAGAGGAAAAACTTTTTTTACTCACAGGTTCAGAGGTCTCAGTCTATAGCAGGCCAGCTCGACTCCTTGGGGCTCAAGGTGAGGCTGAACATCATGGCAGAAGAGTGCGGTGGAGGGAAGCGGCTCCATGCGTGGTTCCAGAAAGCAGAGAAAGTTCTGCTCACCCGATAAAAATATTTGTACCCTGAAGGCATGCTCCCCAATGACTCATCTTCTCCAGCCACACCCTACCTGCCTTCAGTTACCCGTTAATCCCTATCAGGGGATTAACTCACCCATTGGGGTGAGATTCTCACAACCCAATCATGTCCCCTCTGTGCTTTTTGTTTTGCATTGTCTCACATGAGGTTTTTTGGGGGACACCTTTCATGCGAACCAAAATAGGCCAGGTGAGGCAATGCTTCAACTGGAGAGCCAGGTGAAGTAGTGAATGCTACAGTCTTAAATTAGAAATATTTGTGTCTTTACTTTAGTGGATATTTCACAGAAACTTTTAGTTATAATTCATAGTTTGCAGGTTGAGTTTTGGAAGTTTTCTTATTTCTTTAAAGTTTTGCTCAATATTTTAATTTTTCATTGGATTTCAGGATTGAGGATTTGAGAAAAATAATTTTAATCAGTCATATCTTATCAAACATTAGCAATAAAATGTTGAAGATGCAGGGTGTGTTATATCTCTTATCTCCCACTAATTATTAGGAAAGGAACCACTTGATTTTTGCCTTGATCTAAAGATAATTTAAAAAAATAAAATAGTATATTTATATCATAACACTCCAAAAGCTCACATGAACATTTTTTTAAAGAGAGAGAGACAGTGAGAGAGAGAGAGAATAAAAGAGAATCAATTTTATTTAATTTTTCATGTGACTTTCCTTACTCTGACACTTCATTGTGCGCGTGGTACTGGGGTTTGAACCCATATCCTCACGCATGCCAGGCAAGCGCCGTAACCACCTAGGCACTGTTCTAGCCCCTCACATGAATTTTAAAAACAGAGTAACATATATAAATAGCAGATACAATTTTAGCAGGCAATGTGACAGCTGTGGAGATTTTAACACCTCTTGGGGAGATGGACTGCAAATAGGACAGTACAGAGTCTCTTTCTGAGTGTCTTCTAGAGAAACAGAATGGAAAATTAAGTGCTTGCAGAAGCAAATACTTCTCGTGCGCATTTGACTTGAGAAGTCTCAAAATTTAGAGGTAACTGGTGCCACAAATGTTGGAAGTGGTTCTTGGTGCTGAAAATAGGAAAATTATTTAAAAGTTTTTATATGGAATTCTTATTCTTCAAGCATCCTCTCTCACTGCACATGACCAATTGATTTCTACCTTCTCTACCTTCTACCCAAAGCAAGAGACCATGAATGTCAATGAAGAGAACTCTGGGGTGAGGAGCAAGAACAGCGGAGAATGACATAAGACAGAAAGTTGCAAATTGCATTAATGAAATGCATGGATGCTCCCGTTGTCTTTCCCGACTGTTTTCACCCAGGTTTGTATTTCAGATAACACAGCACAGAATTCTCTTGTAGAAAACACAAGTACAAGGCACAAAAGGACCAACAGATGAACAGAAACTGATATTGTCTTTCAAAGCCCAATTTCTCCATAGTGAGTTACATCAGTAAATAAGTGCCTTCCAGGCATGTAGAGTTTTAAAATCACTATGCAATAGCTTAAGCTTAAATAAAAATGAGCACTTTTCAGGTAACATATGAGAAGAGATTCCAAGCTGATAAACTGAATCTAAACAAAGAAATATATGAAAAACTGAGACAGAGACCATGAAGAAAATAAAGAAAAAGAGAGATGATGATAACATGACCAAAACCACCTCCCATATTTTCAAGGAGAAGATAGAACATTGTATCTATGAAACTTAAATATCATGATTTTAAAAAAGCATCAGAAAAGAAAAATGAACTATCAGATTATTGAATTTTGAAGATAGGAAAAATAATAAAAATAAAACGAAGAGCCAATTCCAGGAACATGAACAAAAGAGAAATGATATAAAATAAATTATACGAATCGATTCAAGGAAACAAATAACGTAGTAGAAATGTAAGAAAGACATAACATTGTAAAAGATGAGGAGGAAATTAATAAATAACAAATCACTCTAACATTGAAAGGGCCTACCATAATGAACAGTAAAAATCACAAACCAAAGCACATTAATATGATATTTCTGAATATCATGGATAATTTTTTAAAAAGTTTCTAGGGATAAAAAAATTGATAAATTTAAAAAGACCAGAAAAAAAGATTTCAGATTTGTTGGTGACAGTATTACAAAGTAAAAGAACATATAACCAATATTGTAATTAAAAATACTTTTCATCTGAGGATTTTATACCCAGCCAAACTATTCTTAAACAAACACAGTAAGAGACAATAAAATCAAGTTTACTTCGTTGTTCTTCTTAGGAAACTTTGGTGTTCTCCTAAGATAAAGAAATAAACTAAGCAACAAAAAAATAGGGTTCAGAATGTGGGAAATCAATGCAAGGTAATTTGGGACAATTCTGGGACAATATTTGCACAGCAGCATAGAGTAAAACCAGCACAGATTAGGGGAAGGTTCTCTTTCGAAGAAAAACCTCTAGGAAAATAAAATTCATTAATAAATTTGAAAGAGTTTGACTAGGGGGAAAAAAGGAAATATTCTGAAAGAATGTATAATTATTAAATTAAAAAGAAAAAATTGTTTTTCAATATATAAAGCATAATTGTATTTCACTAATTTTAATATACTTTTAAAAATGTGCCTCAATAACAGGTCACTTATTGGCAATATCAAATATTAATAATGAGTACTGATTTAATCATTGTGTATAAAAGAACTATATTTACAGTATAGAGAAGAAATGGTAGAGGGGAACATATTTTCTGATATGCCACAGTAATAAATTAATAGATAATATCTAAATGGATAAGTCTACAAATAAACATATTATTTAGAAATATCAAGAGAAATGCATTAACAAATAGACAAGCGAAGTGACTTGGACACTGCTTTCTGTGGTTGGTGTAATTCATAAATACAAACGTAGACCAATTAGTTTGGTATTGTTTTCACATTCAGGCATTTGTAACAGCTTAACTTTTTTAAGCACAAAGTTTTAAAAAATAAAATGTAAAACGTACAAAATCCTTACTTTCCTGTCTAGGAGGTTTGGTTATCTTCCTCTCATTTTTGCTACAATATTATAAATAATCTGAAATATTTCAGCAGTTACACTAATGCTGCCATTTATAATTTAAAGCACAAAGACTATGATTCTCATTAGAGGAAGTATGGATCTATTTTTGATGAGCTTAAGTAAGTAGCTAATTCCTGCCAGAAGCAATGGTATGGGCACTGACAATGCATAAATATTAATGTCCTGAGAGGTCAGGCAGCAACTGCGGAGTGGAAATCACTGGGAGTATGAGAAATAACACTGGTAATAAATCATGGATAAAATAAGGCAAAAAGATTTTAAATGCCAGGCTGAAGAGTTGACTTTGATCACCAGCAAATCAGCATCATCTTGGGATGTTGGATATCAATATCAAAAACTTTGCCTGTCTTGAATATAGTCTAATCCTCTTAGAGAGTCATGCTAATTAATGTTCAGAGACATAACAGAAATCATGGATTCCTCTCACATCTTTCTAAGCTCTAAATATTAAGGCCTCCGTGAAGATCTGTCTTTTACATAATATACCCTTCAAATATTCTGCACATTCCAGGGATAAGGTTATCCTTAACCTGCTGTTGTGCTGTGGTCTTACTTGGTGACTGACAGCAGGTCAGCTATTTCAAATGGTAAAGACGCTGATATCTATGGTCAACATAAACATGCGGAGTTGTAACAGGAGCCCAGTGGCATGAAGCATAAAACCCGCGTAACCATCTGTGTTTGGATGTTTCTGTCCACAAGCCATCTTTCAGCTCCTTACCTCTCCCTTGAATCCCCACCACAATGGAAATTACAGAAAAATTGGCAAAAGGAAATCAAATCTATTCTGCAATAGCAAAGAGAGGCTTTTAAAACAGTCACCATTTCCCAATCTTTTCAACTTTAACTGCACTAACGGCAGAAAGGGAATGAAATTGTACGGGAAACTAACTTGACACAGCTTTCTAAAAGCAGAAAGTGTCTTAAACGTGTGATTTGTCTTTTAAAGTAATGGTCATTTAACTACATTTCATGCACAATTCATTTATTCCTTTTTATTTACCTTTAAAAGAATTTATGTTATTCGTGAATTACATTGTTTATTTGACTTGCTCTGAATACATCCTAAGAATCTTAACAAATTGCTGAAAGTGTCCTGTTGGATCTCCACTGGTGATTGTTCCACAGCCCGTACTGGAGATATTTTCTGGGAGCTGGGGAAGCATGGGGAAGCCAAAACTTACATATTGGTTCTTATGACAACCTCCAACAAGACAATGTAGGGGTTTTCAAATTGTGGGACATTGTAAAAAAAAAATACAGGTCAAAATTTCTGTATTCCATTTAGGTCACTTTGAAGAGCGACTCTAATCTCTGATATTCAATTTCCTCTCTGAGATTGCAATGCTACTTCATCTGTAGGACTCTGGAGGTTTTAATAGGATGAAGTACGAAACAGCACACCAGGAACAAGGCTGGTGGTATTCAGGGAAGACCTTCAACCCTCTGCTGGTCTTGTTCTCCACCTTCTAATTTTACTTCCTCTCGGGTGTTGAGACTCCGGAGCATCTGTCAAGGATCATCTTTCAGAGGCTGAGCTGAGCATATTGTCAGATATTTTCTTCATGCATTTGTCCATTTGCTGCAATAGAGAAGCTTCTTAGTACTCTGGAAATGATTTAAAAATTTTTTGATGTGAGAATGACTAGTATCATTTATTTATTTTTTTCTTTTTTAAGAGAGAGAGGGACAGGAAGAGAGAGAATGAGAGAAGCAATTTTTATTTAGTTTTTCATGTGACTTTCATTCCTCTGACACTTTGTTCTGTACGCGGTGCTGGGGTTTGAACTCCATTACTCATGCACGGAGGCAAGCACTGTAGCCACCGGGCCACCGCTAGAGCCCTCATCTATGTTTTAACATGTGGAGAGGTATAGTCTTTTTAAACAAAATCATTTTTAATCAATAAATTCCTTTTTGACATTACAGGAGAAATAATGATCATCATTTTATTTCATAGGGCTCTTCTCAGCACAACTACTGCTGTTGCTATTGCTGTCTCCATATATGTGAAGGTGCCTAGAATCACGCAACAAAAACGCCCGTGCTTGGAAAAAATTTTGAGGAAGAGTGAGGTAGAGCCATCACTCCTGAACTATGCAGGGAAGCCAGAAGCAGCAGTATTTTGCAATCAGGATGAAAAATCAGGATGGGGAGCACAACAGAAAAAAATAAAAATTAAAAAAATTACTCTTGCATGTTTAATTTAAAATATTCATCAACATCCCTGTTACTTTACAAAGTGATTAAAAGGCTATAAGTTCTTCTTTGTTAATGCGTATATGCAGATAATTGAATATAAAGGCTTTGATGGGAGATACGTGTTTAAACAAATGGAAGTGATTTTAAGGTAGGAGGTCCCTCCATGTGCTCTTCTTCCATGCAGTTGCAAAGGAAAGCTGCAGGAATCTCAATCTTAGACAACCAGACACTAGCTCTCACAGGCTGTGAAACTGAATACCCAGATCTCAACAGGTGGATAGGCTGAAGCTGGATGAACTATTTAAACTTCTGTGTTTAGTACAGGAACCTGGGTACCCAGCATCAATAAATAGATGGAGAAGCTAGGGAGATAAGAGTGAGAAAGGCAGGGAAAAGGAGCAGCCAAAAAATAGGAAATGTCCTTTCCAGAAGCACCAAAAGAAACTATGTATCTTTGAAATCAAATGTCTTATTGGAGAAAAGTTAACCCAATATCAAGAGGGGCAGAAAAGTTCCTTCTCAGTACTGATCCTTACAGCCTTCCCTGTTGACAAGGAATGAACTCAACAGAGGGGAGGGTCTTGAGCTAAAATTCTGGACCAGGATACATGCGGTTTATCTTTCCAAGAAGAACACACATCATGATGCAGAATTTGAGCCTGCCTGATGTGATTGGATCACAATCTGTTCATCTTTGTTCCTACCCAAGTCAAATTCATCTCCTGTCCGGGAAACAAAGTGGGTCTCTATCTTGCAATTTTAATGCAAAAATCCTTTTTTTTATTGTTGGCTTGCTTCTTGGGATGACACAATCAGTTTTATCCCTTTCTTGTATCAGAAAAATGAGTTAAGAATCAGAAGGAATCTATTGGAGGATGCTTCCTTTTTGTCAAAATAGTCCATGGAAAGCCTTTCTCAGTCAGTGTGTAGGCCTTTCGTAATAAAGACAGGATCAGGAATGAAATGTACACCATTTTTAGAATAATTAGCTAAGGTTGTTATCATGAAAGGAAGAGTCAAACTCATGTTAAAGTCAGATTAGACTCTATGACACTAAGAATAAAATTATATTAACACTTTGTTGAGGTATGGAGTATTGAGGATTTAGCAAATTCATGAGAAATAGTCCATAGTCAATGTCAGCATGGATATCAATACACTACAATTTAAAAATGAACCCCTTGCCTACCGTTTCCTTCAATACACTGCCCTCTCCTCAACAACCGCAAGACACCAGAGACCATGCCCATCCTCCATACAACCAAAGATGAATGGGCAGAGGAAAGGGCCTACTGATGCGTGGCTGAAGTCTGACTCAGTAAATTTTATAAGACGCAAGGACTAACGGCTAAACTTCATGAGTATGTGTGTTGGTTGGAATGTCCTTGAGGAGGCAGGGAAGGTGGAACAGCAAATAATCTCAGGGCTTACAGGAAGGCCAGGTGAGGGGATGAGTTGAAGAGATTGAAAGAAAAGAAGGAAATCTTTCCACACCATCATATGAAAATCAGAAAGGGTGAGATCTCCTTCTCTTACAACTCATCTAATGCAGGGAAGAGATTCTAGGTAAAGCCTCTATTTCTAGATCGCCCACCCCATTCTGTTTTGGGATGTCAACTTCAAAAACCTCAATCACAAAATAGCACTGCTTGGTCCCACCGCTGGAGTTGAGCTTTTGGTCCTGAGATGATAGGGAGAAAGCAGATCCCATACAGGGCCAGCATGTACTTCCAATGCCCTGGCTTTCCCCATCTCATTAAGGTGGGAAGTATCACAGGCAGCAGGCAATTCCCCAAGTCTGAAAAACCTAAAAGGCAGTTTCACTGATTTTTACCCCACCCTCACCCAAAGATTAAAAACAAAGCAAAAATCCTCAAATAAAAATAAACAACTAAATAAAGAACTGAAAGACTGGAGTTATCATTCACAGGTTATAATACTGCTTGCTTTTTCACAATTTATATTTAACCCTTTTTATTTTCAAGTTGCTCAGAAAGTATAGGATATTGAGAACAAATTTTGAAAGTGTTCTTCAACACCTATATCACCTATATTCTATCTATTCCCCTCCCTAAGAGTAAACACCTAAAATTTGGCATGCATAGCTTCAGTATTGGATATATATATATATATATATATATATATATATATAAAATTTATTAGATTGTACCATATATTGTTTATGGTTAGATAATTAATAGAAATATCATACAAAATTTGTATCATTGAAATAAGTCTATCTAGTCCTTTATATATACTGTATAGTATCCTAAAGTAGAAATAGTAGATTTGGTCATTGGATTATACTTACTTGGGTATAGTTCTTTTCTGCTTCTGAGGATATAGATGTCCATTGAACAACTTATAATCAATGAATTTTGAGTAAAAGTGACTTGTGTTATTTCTGGGATGAAATATTTAATTTTCAGAGCATTATTGCCCTGAATTCTTTTTTTTTTATTATGCATTCATGAATGCTTAAATTAATGTGGGGGGTGCATATGGTTAAAGCAACCTGGACATATTTCAGAAACTTAAAAGATGGCTAACCATTATGTCCAGGCATAAAACACGTGGCAGAACTTTGACCTGGAGGTAAACATACCTAGTGAACCTGCAACCCTACGGAAAATACAATTTAATACGACATTTAGCCAGATTTAGTAGACAATGCTTGACAATTCTATATTGATTATAATGAACAAAATATTGATATTACTTACTGTATATTTACTTTATAATGACACAAAGATTTCTTAGGTTGCATTACAGAACTTTGGTGCACTATTCAACTTTTGTTGAATAGCCCAACTAACCATGAGTCCCTCATATATACCCTTGTACACTTTGGTACCACACTGACTATACTTGTTCATGTGACTTTCTTCGAAAGGTGATTATTTGTGAGCATTGAGGAAGCAGATACTTGATAAGTGCTTGAATACTGGAATTCATCCTTTGAATCCCTCTTGGAGTCCTACTGACATGTTAGTAAAAAAGTCCCAGTTAGACTACCAAATGAATGAGGATCACATGGAAAAATGTGGCAAAACTGAGGGCCCATATTTCATGGCCCTACTTCTGCTAAGAAAGTATCTAGACTCCAACTAAAAAAAATTGTACAGCAGAGTCCAATACTCAGAAATATGCAAAATAATGCATCATTGTTTTAAGTCCTAAGTTTTGATGTGGTTTCCAATAGATGATTAAAATAATAACTGCATGTCTATCACCATTTCTTTTATTCCACAGATTAGTGTGAAGATTAAATATCATGCAGATTTTATTTTGACTAGTTATATTTGTATAAAAAGCCTTATTATTACATATTTGATACTACTAAAATTTTTATCCTTAAGAACACATATAGTAATTTTAGTATAAATACAGTTTTTTAAAAAATTTTAAGAATAAGGTAAGAAAAAAATTTTTAAAAATACTTATATGAATTCTTAAATGAAAGGAAATACTTTTTTTGCTAGATTATAGCACTTGCATAGGTCAGAAAAAAGTCACTACATCATATAGTCATAGACTACAAATAATTAACTGTACAGTTCTTTTCTTATTATCCATCTTGCATTTTATTATGTTTTTCTTGTGTGGAGCTACAGCAAAACTTAATCTGAAATGAAAGAAGATTAATGTAATACCTTGCTGTACTAATTGGATTGTGTGTTCAGTACTGTTGTAAAGGTAAAAATGACTATTTTGTAGTTTGTAAATTAAGTTACACAACAAAAATGTACATATTTTGATTGCAAATATGTCAACCCCAATTTTTTGAGAGAGGAAGAATAGATATTTCTCATTGCTTCGTTCTAAGGTTTCTGAGTTTGAGCTCTGCTCTTCTGCGGGAGATATTATGTACATTCATTACGTTCCCAAAGAGATTTCTTTTATTCAAAATTTCTTGCTCTTTCGGGGTTTTTAAAACAATGAACCCTTAGGCAAAAATAGGAAGAGACTCATGAATAATCCAATTAAGTAACAAATAAAATATTTTCTCTCTTTTTTTCTTTTTTACTCGATTTATGCAGGATGTGATGAGATCTAAAGAGAGATTAGAGCGAGAAGATCCTTCAGAGCTAAGACAGCAGGAAGACACTCTGATCACTCTCAGAGTTAGGGGACAAAAGGTTCAGATTTTATTTGTATAGTTTGTCGGGGTTAACAATGAAACTCCCAATGGAGGGACTAACATTACAGCTTTGGTGAGCTACATAATACTTCCCAAACCAGGCAATGCCTCTTCAGATCACTTGCCGAATTTTCTGGGGTTTCGCTCTTCCCTCAGAGATGTTGCAGGATGCAAGCACACACGGAGACTGAGTGTTGGCTTTCTAGGCTAATGTCTCCTATGCATGCTGCCTTTCTTCTGCAGGGACATTAATCCAATAAACCAATTGATCACTGCTGTGCTGTTAGTTCTCATTGTGGCTTCCATGTCCCTTGCTGTCGGGGAAAGAGCTAAAATGCTGCCATTAAGTACAGGGGACATCCTCCAGACCTCATCATGCTGGGTCTCCTCAGGAGTCTCTAAGGCCATTGGATTGTTCCTTCCATTTGGGAACTTCATTCTCCCTTGGCTTGATGTTATACTATTCTTATTTATTCCTTCAACTTTTCTCCTTTGGTTCTTCCTTCTTTATCTCCTTAGCCAACTTGTTCTTGTCTTGCGGTTAGAAAATGACCATATGCTTGGTTTATGCTCTTCCTTCAGAGACTGCATGCTCATTACTTTCCAATGCAACCACTCCTCTGTAGGAACAAGTTCCAACTCTTCATCACTCATCCAGAGTCTTTGGATGACTACATCCAAATGCATATAAATATTTATTTAAATGTCTCAAGGACATCACAAAAATCAATATGTCCAATTTGAACATCTTGTCTTCTCCCTACAATATTAGCGTTGGCTAATGATTCTCATTTTAGTGAATGGACCCATAAACTACTGCATCACAGAAGCCTGAATTTGGACAGATGATCTTATTTCCTGCTTATCTCCATTCCTATTTCTCATCCTTAAACATGGCTGATTTTACTTCCAAAATATTTTTTTTGAGTAGCCAATCTTAGAACCTTTATTGCCCATTGCACTCCTAGAACTAGTTGCTGCGGCTTGGTTTCCTAATCTACATGCATATTTTGGGTGTTTATGAGGTCAAGTTAAGGCACTGTATGAAATGTCCTTTGTGCCATCATTTCCCATTTTTAAGTGCAATGGCTGCATTATTCTTAGCTCTTCCAATGAACCACCTTTTCTTTTTAAGCTTTAGAACCTTCATATATAATTCTCCACCTGCCTAGAAATGCACTTCCTTTACATACATTTATTCACACTTAACATTTTAGTTCACATTTTTTTCTTCCTTTGTACAAAGCTTTCCTGAGATCTTATAAAAATGATTCATTTTACTTGTCCTGTGTACCTATCCTGTAGCTGCTCTCAGTGCTGAATAAGTGCTCATAACTATCTCCTTCAACAGAGAATTGACCTGGGTGAGTGTTTCTCAAACTTTATTATGAATCAGTCACCTGAAGGGGTTTTTGACCCTCATTTTCTGGGTTTCACTTCCAGAGTTTCTATTTTGGAGATCTGGGGAAATCCCCAGGAACTAGAATTTCTAACAAATTCTCAGATGGTACTGTTGGCGCTAGTCAACAGATCATCTCTTGAGAACCAGTCCCAGATTGGGCTAACTCCTCCTCAACTAGGCGCTATGGCAAACCCTCCAATCTGTTCTCCATAGAGAGGATTATGACTAACTGTCAGAAGGGCAAAAGATGATTCCTTCCTACAAGTTTAGACAAACCCTGTGACACAATTTCTGGAGCTGAGGATACACTGCATCTGAGATGGGAACCTTGTCACTACCTGGTCCATTAATGCTCTTCTCCAGGAAGACTCTTTCAATAAAGCATGTGTACATGGATCTCTGTCCCGGGGTTCACTTCTTAGAAACTCAACTGAAGACATGCACGTTAAAACAAACAAACGAGGTAGCCCTCTGCATCCAAGGGTTCCTCTTCTGTGGATTCAACCAAATATAGGTTGAAAATATACGGGAAATTTTGCATCTGTACCGAACATGTGCATGCTTTTTCCTTTGACAATATTCTCAAAACATTACAGGATCACAACTGTTTACATAGTATTTACATTATATTATATATTCTAAGTGAACCAGAGATGATCTTAAAAACAGAAGAGGATATTTGTAAATTATATGCAAAGATTATGCCATTTTGTATAAGATGGTTGAGCATCTGAGGATTTTTATGCCTATGGACGGCCCTGGAACCAATGCTGTTCAGATGCTGAGCAACAGTCCTATACACAAAGTGGAAATACCAACAAATACAAAGAATAAATTTGTCAGCTTTTCCCAAATAGAAATGCTGATTCCCTCAAAAGACGATGAACAGGAGCTTCTTAGGATGAAGAAAGCATAGTTTTCCTTGAAGGCATGAGCACAGAAAGGACGCATCCTATGAAAATCTTAGAAGTTTATCAGCACCATTTTTAACAAGCCTCAGAAGCCCTGTTGTACCTGAGGCCTGAGAGAACATAGCATCACCCTCTGTCTGAGGTACTACGCTGTCATCTCATCTAATGAGACAATCTGTACTTTCCAGGACCTTACACAGTAAGACTCTATAAATTCCGCATCAGGCAGAGTGTGAAGCTGTCTCTTAATGGCCCCAACAACTACCATTTCAGTGTCTGGAATCTGCCAATATGAGATAATGTTGATAAACTGCACCGCTTTCTGCCAACAATAAAACTAGAGAGCAAACAGAGTTTAAAGGCTGCAGCTAACTTTTTGTTGCAAGCAAGGCCAGAGGACAGAGAACTAGGAGAACGAAGAGGTCTCAGTGGCCTGTTTCTAGAAATGGATGATGGGGTCCCCTGTGCTCAGCTCTCTTCAATCAGTGTCATCTTTGTAAATCAGAATTAATGGGCTCACCTCTCTTCCTTGAGCAGGTGGCAGTGCCCTCCTTGGTGGGCTGACACGCCTGGATTGAGGATGGAGCCATCTGGCCTGCTGCCTGGGAATCAGGTTGCTGCCCAGGCTGGACCACGGAGCAATTAGCAGGGCTCTCCACAGCAGCTCTGTGCGCCCTGCAGTGCTCCTCCTCAGTCCCCTCCTCCTGCCTGACACGACAACGTACACTTGGCTACAATAACAGTGCAGGGAGGAAATGGACCAGACCGTCTGGTGTGCTGGTAAAAATAACAACAAGGATGCCTCTGCACAGGGAATCAAACCCATCAAAAGTCAAGAGAAGTGAGCACCTGATGCCCAGAGTCCAGGTGAATGCATTTCCAGATTTACGCATTTTTAACAATAGGGGGCGGTAGTTCCCTGCGTGTCTGTGGTTTTTATTGTGCTTGCTAAAATCTTAATCCCATTCTGGTTTCATCAGGTAGTTCTGCAAGTGAAATTTGAATGTGGGTGCTATTACCTGTAACTTTTATACTCCTTGAGTAAGTTAAGTAAAGACAAACCTGGCTGATAAAATTGCAGATTACTGTTCCCACATCACAGAGACAGTGAGAATATTTGGCTAGTTTATCTTTCAAGAGCAGTCCCAAACAAGGCTCTGAAAAGGAAAGCAAATTCCCTGTCCCTCTCTCTGAAACATGTCTGAATTCCTTCCCAATTTTCAACTCTTTCTGAAGACAAGGAAATACCTCATAGTCTGCATTATACTGGGAGAAGGGAAGGTCCTGTGGAAGTTGATGTCACTTTCCCCTGAGAGTGTTTTTTCATAGGGGCTTCTTCCTGTTCATGTCTCAGCTAACACCTCTGTAGCAATAATCATCCCAAATTACGTTAATCTTAGATCTGTAATGGATTTGAGGGAAAAAACTCCAGTCAATGGAAGCAGGTTGTCACTGGATACAACCTCTAGAGTGGCCCTGGTTACATCATTAAGTCCTGATCCTGGGACATGGAATTCAGAAGATCCTTGGGAAGCGTGCAAGAAAGCCCTGAGAGGCCCACTAAGAGAAAAGGTCTAAATTTCACAGCTCGCATGGATGTTGAGTAAAGATATATAACACACGAAACCACATTCCCCTTCTCTTTTCATACTCTGTAAATAGCTGGTATATTTTAAAAGAATAAAAACTTTAATAAAAGTGGAACCAAGCTCTAATGCTGACTGCATCAAAGGAGGAAGCATTAGTTTTTCAGACTCCTGTTTCAAGAATTTAAAGTCTTTGGTAAAAGACAGTTATGCCCCAAGATGACTTAGTGACCCAAAGGAGAAATAGTAGCATCTCTTCTTCAAAGGTAGCTATTTTTCCTTCTTTATTTTCCTCTCCAAAACCAAACCCTAATATTTTTCTCAGCGTGCTAAACATAACTAAAATGTTTATCTCAGTAACTTTCCTATCACCATTTGAGGCAGTTTATAGAGGCCGACTTTTACTTTATATTCACTGTAAATGTTATATATTGGCTATGAGCTCAACAAATTACATTCTAATTTAAAATTTTTACACACAGCAATTCAGAATGATAAACAATAATTTCCTGCCCTTTGAACAGGAAGTGGAGTCATTATGAAAAGTCTTATCTGAAAAAGGAGGAGCAGCTTCTGGAATGTCAAACATTTTCTCTGCAGAATCCTCACTGAAACAAGCCATGGCAGTAAATGTCAAGTTAAAAGAATCTGCGACTTGCTTTTAGAAGTCTATTTTGGTTATTTTCTCTGAATTTCTTTCATGCTGGTTTTTATTATAAAAGACTGCCGTGCTCTGTATTGAAGGGGGAACACACCCTTTCCCTCTCTATTAGTGGGTCTTCTTCTCCTTGAATCGGAAGCAGCTGCATGCGATGATGTGTGGGGGGCAAGGTCAATGTCCCCCCTCCACATTCCTTCTGGGCCTCTGAGTGGGGCTAGTGAAAAGGACCTGCCATTGTTTCCATCACTGGCAAAGGGTCTCTTCACTGGCGAATAGAGAGAGGGTAGAATTTGTGTTGGGGGCGATTCTTCTTTCTTGAGAGGATGATAGCATGACTGAAATTATGGCAGCATAAAAGCTGCAGGTTTTCTATAATGGGCACTGCTCAGTATTATTAATAACCATGCACAAGGCACTTTTATGTTGGCAAGTGGCTTCAGTCATTTTTATCACGTAATAGCTGCAGAGGTTCAGTGAGCTCTTCAATCTCTTTACAAGATTGGGCCCCAGCAACACATAGAATTTTAAAGCTGGGAGGAAATTCCCAAGACTCATTCAAGAAACATTTGTGAATTAATAATTTGACAAGTATATATATATATATATATATATATATGTACATATATGCATATATACACACATATGCATATGTGTGCATACACACACACACACATTCATCGATGTGTATCATTAGGGATATGCTAAGCAGATAAGCACAAGCATCTTATTATCTCATTTAATCTTACAACAATCCTATAAGGAAGAGGCTATTATAACAGGCTTTCCACAGATCTGGATAATAATGTTTAGAAAAGTTAAGGGACTTATTAATGATAAATTCTTTGTGAGGTCAGTGGCAGAGCCAGCGTCTGCTCAAAGAACGCATACTCTGATGAGGGACACTTGTACTCGGCAAGAGAATGTTCTCTGTTCTGGCACACAACTCTTTTCTCATGTGATCCCTGACCCAGAGGTCCAAACTCAATGGTAGGGATGGAAGCAGAAGACCACCCCATGTGACCATTAGCAAGAGCTGAGGACTCACAGCTGCTCTCAAACGCCCTCCCCACTGCCACTGTGCATCCTCAGCCATGCAGGGACCAGGACTTCCAAAAGAAACACGCACAAAAAAAAAGCAACAGAAATCGATAAAGATAGAAACACATTAGGAAACCAAAAGAATAAAAAATGAGAAATATTGAAGAGTGAGTTTTGGGAAACACTAATAAAGTTCTGGAGATATTGAAGAAGAAAAAAATAGTAGGAGAGAGAAATGAGAAACAGCCATTGATTTAGAAGCGGTTAGGTAATTGCGCGCACGCGCGCGCACACACACACACACACACACACACCCAGGCCCACACCCATGGCTATGTACAACTCACTGATACATTTTTAAAATCTCATGGAAATAGTTGCTATTTGTGCTAATACAAATTACATATCCAAAAACAAAAAAAAAAAGAAAGAGGTAAAGGGCCTGGAAAGGCACACACACACGGAAAAAAAGAGGGCAAATTTTAAGAGAATTAAGGATTAAAGAACCATTAAGTTCTCACTACTTTATGGGTGAATTTTACTAACCCTTCTTATTTTTTGTGTTTTTTAATGTGTGTGTGTGAACATGTATTTATGAAGCTATTGAGTGCTTCCTACTGGCCGAAGACCCTGTGGGACTTCATAGGAACTATTGTATTCAACACAGTTGCATGAGGTAGAAGCCATTTTTTACCTCTTTTCATATGGCTGAGGAATATATTACATCATTTGACCAAGATGAAACAATAAGTAGGACAACTAGATTTCTTACCCACATCTGTCAAATTTAAGAGCCTAGATTCTTGTTTTTCTTAAGAGAGAGGGACAGAGAGAGGGAAAAAGAGAGAATCAATTTTATTTAGTTTTTCATCTGGTTTTCATTGCTCCAACACCTCATTGCCTACGTGGTACTGGGCTTCGAAACTGTATCTTTGCATATGCCAGGCAGGCATCATCACTGCTGAGCCACCACTGTACTCCCAACAGCCTACATTCTTGCCAGTACTTTAACTTACTTCTAGGAGATGAATTGTAACAGTATTGAGTTTTATTAAAAAAAAAAAAGCATAGTACTGATACAATAATCTTGTTAATAATTACGTCTAAAAATATTTAGACTGTTCTTATTTTCAAATATTAGAACAGAAATCTTAAATCAGTTAAATCAGTCTTCCCAGTGGGTTTCCAAAGGGGGAGGGTGGTTCTTCAGCATTCTATGTCCCCTCTAACTTGCTCCAAACTCAATTTTGTTGCGTGTTCTCAGATAAACCAAAGGCTATCATGTGGAATCTGTTGAAAAGTAAGCCCTTTTGGACATGGGATTAGCACCAGTTGTGACAAATTGATTCAAAGGGAACACCAAACTTTAAACCTGAGATATCTGTAAACGGTAACCTTAGAAAGAAAAGTTTGACAGTTCTTTTATACCTCAGCTGTCAAAGCCGATATTCCACCAGTTGTCTGTACTTCATGGTAAAACAGCCATTTTCAGCTGGTAGCAATATCAAGAGCTCAACGCAGCCATTTTGGAAGGTCCAAACCTGATTGAAGACAGTTAAAAAAATACCAATTAAAAAAAAAAGAGAGTTTCACAGATATTTTGTAGTAAGAGTTGGTGTAATTATACAAGAAAATATCATGGTTTGGGTGACAGAGCATGTATGATTCAGAAGATAGGGACAGTAACTCATTCAGTATCTCAGGACAAAAGCATTCAACAACTGATATACTCAAAGAATTATGTTAGGCACCATGGAGTTAAAGTACCTTAAAGATAAAGGAAATAGGCATAGATATCTGAGCTCACAGTGTCACAGTGTTTACCTTCTTGAAAAACAAATACACTCTGGAAGCTGGAAGACAGCAGTCACTGATTTAATTCCTGTGAGGGACTCGCATTTACAAAAGGAGACGCCAGCCCTTCAGTACAATCAGGTGATGAGGAATTCAACCCTGCCTTCTTTCATCCCCATGGCTTGCTTCTTCCTGCTTCCGGGATTCTCTGGGCACATTTCCAGCTCAGGACCCCAACGCAAATCCCTACAGACTCCATTTACTTAGACAGCAGCACAAGTCTATGTGTGTCCTTGAATAACTTTGCTTTGGTTTTAGAATGCAGTCTTTCTTTGCTTCAAAACTGTGATACGTGTGTTCCAGAAATCGTTCTCCCACACTTCCATCCTTTTCTTGATGCATTTCTTTTCATCCTGTGATATATATATATATATATATATATTTTTTTTTTTAAGAGGAGACAGTGAGAGAGAGAAGTAATCTTTATTTAGTTTTTCATGTGACTTTCATTCCTGGGACATTTTGTTGTGTACATGGTGCTGGGGTTTGAACTCATGTACTCACGCATGCCAGGCAAGCACCATAACCGCCGAGCCACTGTGCAGCCATCATCCTGATATCTTCGCTGACATTTTACATTGTTAGCAAGACCAACCCCAACAACTCAACCCCTCCAAACAGGTCCCTTTTTTCTTTATTGTTTCGTTGCTTTCTGTGATTTGGTTTCACAGCACCAGGGTAAATGTGTAATTATATGCTCATTTTGAATTTCCACAACTCAATTGTATGTCTTTTTTTTTTTAATAGAGTGGGACAGTGAGAGAGACAGAGAAAAAGAGAAATTTTATTTAGTTTTTCACATGGCCTTAGTTGTTCTAATACTTGGTTGTGTACGTGGTGCTGGGGTTTGAATCCGGGTCCTTGTGCTTGCCAGGCAAGCGCCAAAACCGCTGAGCCACCTCTCCAGCCCCAATTATATGTCTTTTTGACACAAGTCATGCTTATTTTATTTTACATACCAAAAATCTAGCAAAGTCTTATCATTTAGTAGTTCTAAACTTAACAAAACATTGAGTAAATAAAAAGTGAAAGAAGACATAAAACTAAAGACATGGCATAATCAACAGTGCAGCAGAATTAAGAAGTGACATTTACAAGGACTCAGAAAAGTAAAAGATCACTTCTCACGGAAACAACAGAAAATACTTCATGCATTTGGTGATAACTGAGATGGAAGAACAAATAATATTTGGACCATGAAATTGTACTAAAGTTGAAAGAATCAGAACTCTGGAGTCCAACAGGACTCTACATTTAAAATAAGTTTTGTGAATCTGAACAAATCACTTAAATGAGCCTCTGTTGTTTCAAATGTGAAATTGAGGCTTTAAAAATTGAAGTCAATGAGACAATTTTTGGAGATATTTATTCAGATCCTGGCACAGAGTAGGTAGTTGCTATTTGATACCAACTAGCTGTTATCATTACAACAGATGTCACAGAGTTTTCTGGACCAACTCGGGGACTGAAGCAAGAAATGAGGTGAGAAAGTGAAGGGGGTAGGTGGAGAGCAGATGAATTGGATTTGACTGGAGTTGAAGTTGCCTGAAGCGCTGGAAAAGGAAATAGAGTTTGAAAAAGTAGTATTCCAATTTCTTCCTGGAGTTATTGGGGAGTCATAAAGTGCTACCAATTAAGAGGTGAAGTGATTGGAATAAAGTTTCAGGAGTGTTCATCTGGCAGCTCTGTTGGAAGAGTGTTTAGAGAAAGGAAAAACCACTTTGAGTTGCTATGGCAGTAGCGGAGGAAATACACCAGCAGCACCGATCTGTGCGAATTTGCAGGAGAGCATTTGAAAACAGATTGCTGGGATGTTACTTGTTACACAGTTTTTAAAAAATTAAATGGACATGAGGAATTGAGGACCTGCATGAAAGCTGAACCTTCCTCCAGGACTGGCTCATACAGAAGTGATTTGACACATTCACCTGAAATACATTAATAACTTACGGACAATTTTTCCGGGACTATTTTGTGAAATATTTGCAAAATGAATGTATATGCTGGACACTCATGGTGATATTCAGAAATTTATTTATATTTTAGATAAATAGAGCACACTTATGGCTGTGTCAGCCAACTCTGTTATAGTTAAAAAAAAAAGAAGCCTGAGATAATTACCCTATAAAGAGTGAAGGTTTATTTTGGACTATAGTTTTGGAGGTTTCAGACCATAATCTGCTGACCCCATTGCTTTGGACCTTTAGTAGCTCATGGTAGGTGCGTTCATCCACTTTTCATCACTATGACCAAAATACTCAATAAGAACTACTGCAAATTGGAAGTTTATGTTGGCTTGGGATTTCAGAGGTTCAGTCCATGGTCTGCTGACACCATTGCTCTAGGACTAGGATGGGGGAGAGCATCATGGCCTAAGTGCAGGGATGGAGAAGAAAAACTGCCTCACAGTAGCCTGGGAAGCAGGGGGAAAGGGGCCACAGAGAAGGGGAACCCTACTAAGGTACAACCCCCAGTGACCAGCCCCCTCCAGCCACACCTCCGCCTGTCTACAGCTACCACACAGCCCATTCAAAGTAGGATGGGCCAGCTAGGTTATAGCTCTGGCGATCTAATCCTTCACCTCAGAATGGCCCTGCTTTAACACAGGAGCTCTGGGGAGATACCTTACATCCGAACCAACTGCAGCAGGAGTGCATGACAGCAAAGCTGCTCACCTCATGCTCGGGAAGCAACAAAGAAGTGGAAGGGACCAGAGTTGCACTCCTCCCAGGTCATGTCTCTCATCACCTAAGTCTTCCCACTAGACCTCAGGTCTTTGAGGTTCCATCACCTTACATCTGTGCCATGATGGGGACCTCTTTAATGCATGGACCTTGGAGAACACTCATCACACTGCCGAAAGCAGGAAATGGGATGAAAGAAGAGGGGTGGGAGACATCCATCTATCCATTACAGTGCCGCCTTCCTTTCCTATGTAAATTTCTATCTGTGTGTCTGTACATCTGTAACTCCTATGTGCATCTATTTTATCTCTATTTTCTATATATTTCTATAATTCTCATTAGAGTTTTAATTAATATAGCCTATAAAACAAATTGGAATGGTGCTGTGGAAAGTTCTTGCATGTGTGTACGTGTGTGTTTATCAGATTCTAAAAAGTCTGATCTATGGCTCAAGTACCATGGCATCCTAATCAGAGCACCTCATCCTCCATAGATACTCAGACAAATTATCTGTTGAATGAATAAATAAATCAGTTAGCAAATTAAGCTTTGATCCTTACTTCCAATTCTAAGAATTTACTATAAATAAGAAATTCAAAATATGAGGAAGAAATCTTCAAAATTTTAAAACTTCAGAACTCTTTAAGACTGATTTGTAATAGTCATAACCTGGTAAAAGCCTAAAGGCATACCATCATTTCATGGTGAGTAAAATTATGGCATGATAATTTAATTGAAAACAGTATAATCTTTAATAAATCATATTCATAGACTTTATAATAATGTATGTTAACTTAAGGATACATATAAGATTTTATATGCAGAATTAGTATTAGTAAAATAAACTAAGAAAATTTGAATTGTGGAAAAAATATAGAAAGTAACCCATTTCGTGTGAACAATGGTTTTCCTTAAGAGATCATGTTAAGTAAAATTAGTTGCTATATTTTATATCTCTAAATTTTCTGAAACCTCACTAATAAGCATGAATTACTTTATTATAAAAATATCTTCTTTACAAATCCATGTCATCAACAAAAACAGCATATTTCTAAAGCATAAACCACCACCAAGACAGGGCTTGTTGTTTGAGTGTGCATTGCTGTTTTAATTTCTGTGGGATTCTTCTGTTACAGTTATTGGGGTGAGAGTATCTCTTCCTGGTCACACTACTTTGAAAATGCTGGGTTAACAAAGCCTGGGGAGATTCTTTAATGTAGTGCTTTTCAGATCATTTGGTATTTTGGAAATATATTAACTTATTTGATTTATTGATGATATTTAGAAAATATTTCCAAATCTTTCTTACTCTAACCAATGTCTGGTATATCAAAATTCTAATACAATTTAACATAACCATTTATTGAGCCCACACTATGTTACGTATTGGATATAATGCTAAAGATTTTGCATGTATAACCACATTAGATACTTATAACATTTCTATTTAGTCATGTATCATTACCACCCCATCAAAAAGATGAAGGAATTAAGGTTATGAATTTTGTTCAATTCCAAAAAGCAAGTACAAAGACAGGATCTTGAATCCAGATCCTGTTTCCCATATGCCAGAACAATGATTTTCACCTATTCAAGACATGTTAGTGAAACTATTATTAAATATATTCAAGATGAAGATTCTTTGGCAGCTTTGACCCCTTCTATGGGCTTATAATGTTGTGCTTCACAAAAGAACACAATTTGTATGACTTTCACTTACAACAAAGCCAGGTCACATCTTTAATCTTCAAAACAAATGTTGAAACCAAAGGGTATTTCCTACACTAATGTATTATCTATGTTTGAAGTGGAAAAGAGATTTGAATACCTTTGGAGATAATGTGATTTTGCTTTAGGTAGGAAATGCTGTATCAATCATTTAAACATTTTCCTATAGCTCTCTTCTAGATGTTGGTTGCCAGGATAGAATGAATAATTATAAGTACAATCTGGATATAATGGCTCTTGTACCACAGTGAAAGACACATGGTCGTATGTGGCAGAAAACAGAGGTAGTTTTACCCTTCCAAAGCAGCTGAGAGGAACCTGTTGGCTCTCACTGGTTGACATTTCATTTCTGTGTCATTTTATTTCATGGGTGTATATGTCTTAATTCATAAGATTAAACCTGTTTCAGTTTAGTAAAATAGCATGGCAAATTTAAAAAAAAATCTTTCACTTAGACAAAAACTCATTTAAACTCCCCTAAACAGTTTGTTCTGAATGGATGTTTTGCTGCACAAAGAAAGGCACAGTTTGAGCCTTCAGATTCTTAGTGAAAAGAGTTTATTCTGGGAAAAAAAAAAAACAAACCAATGCAATGGCACAGTAGAATCTTGGTAGAAGACTGGAGATGTACCACAATTCCAAGGCGGCAATGCATGGCTTGAGCTGTTTTCTATAAATATTCTCTTCACAGAAAATCAACTTGAGTGAAAAATATAATTTCATCAGAATTTACTACAGGTGAACCTAGACCTGGAGGCAGTGAAAGATGAGGGAAAGTGTTTGCAAGAATTGGAGCCAGGCAGACCTGGACCATCTCTGTGCTCCATGGGTATCTCTTGAATAGCATTTAAAGCTCCTGTTCTCATATATACTGAAGAACTTATGTAATTTAGACCAGTATGATTATGTATCTGAAATTGGTGGCACATTATTAGGTACACAGTAAATGCTAAATTTCCATGCATCTTCACAAAGCCCTTGAACTCTTCAGTTGTGGGATGGGTTGCGTGGGTGACAGAGAAAGATGACAGCTGGGTTGTCACACCTTCCAGAGCAAGGTTCAGCATTCTGTTTAATCTTGATTATTCTCAAAGTGCAGTAAGACTTAATCAGCCCTTAATCACACTTAATTGGGGGATGCTGGGCACCTTTTGCAGATTTATAAAAAAGGGAAAAGAAAAAGGAATAGGAGGAAAGTAGGAAAGGATCATAAAGAGAAGAGGTGATAACGTAAGGATCAGGGAAGGAGAAGGAGATGAAGAAGAGGCCAAATCAGGGAGAGCTAGAAAGCCGAGGAAAAGAGGTTTCCTCAGAAAGCCAGAGTGCTGCCCTGTGAGACACAGCCTAGAGAACACAGGGTCACCTGTCCTGTGTCCTTCAGCCCCCACCTTGTTGATTGAAGGTCTTTGACACTACAAATGCATGTTATTAATTGAAGGGCATTTCTAGTCAATGATCAGGGAAGACATTTTTTATTTCCTTTTATCCGGGTTCCAAATAAGGCATAAATTCAAGAAGCAGAAATCATTCAGAAATCCTAGGATTTTCTTGCTGAGGTTAGAATTGATTAATTAATTTAATTCATTTAGTAGTACCTGGGATTGAATATAGGATGCACCACCACTACTTACATTTCCACCTCCTATTTTTTATTTTCTTTGAGACATGGTCTCATGAAGTTTCAGAGTCCGGTTTTGAATTTGTGATCCTCCTGCCTCAGCCTCCCAAATGGGTTTACAGGTATGTGCCACTGCATCCAGGTTAAAATCTTTAAAGTTTTTAAAATGTAAGAGCAAAATTTGAAACCCCATACTATCGGAGGAGGGAAGAACCCTAAACAAAGGATCCATGGCCATGACCTTCATGCTGGTTCTTCTCCTGGCAGTTTCCCTTTTATAAACATCAAAGTGATTGGCAGTGAAGGCATAAAAAAATCATTTTCTTTTTATTCAGGTCACTGAAAGGTTTCTTCTATTCTTCAGAAATATTTCAAAGTAATAGACACAAGTTTCATCACATTTTATTAAATATAACGACTGAGGAATATATTCTATTTTCTTTCTAAATACATTGATGTCTCTCCTCTGGGCATGGCAACTAACTGCAATGTCTTGGGTCACGCTCTTCTAGTGACAGTATTAAGATGTATGTGCTCCCAAATGAAAGAGACAGTTTAATACAAGGTACTAATTATTATTATATTTTAAGTTTCAATTTGAACTCAGGATGCAAATGACAAATGCTTTGTAACAATGTACATGGCAAATGGACTCAGGCAAGCAGTCTGGATTCATACCCAGAGCTCTATGCACATGCAATGTAACCTTAGCTAAGTCTCTTAATCTACCTGCCTGTGCCTCATCTTTCCAGGGCTATATGGAATATTAATATGAGACTAAAGAGATTAAGGGATGATGTAAAGTATTTGACTATGAACAGTCTGGACATTTTTTAAAAAATTAATGAAAATTAAATTAAATATTCCAATCCTGAAGAATTTATTTCAAAGAGTGAAATGAGTTTTATTTTTAAATGTCAGTTTTATAATACATTTTAATTTAAAAAGTTCAATTGATTGTCAAGTAAACAAATCCATAAAGGTACAGGAGGTACATAGTTTTTCAAAATTATTTTAAGGAGTGAGAAAACACAGACTTGGAGGACCATGGAGACATGTTCCCCACTTCCTAACTGAATTAGAAGCTGAACATTAGCTTTGTTGTGCAGCCATCATTGTGAAGGCAAGAAGTGAACTGAGCTATTATAGTGTGGTGGGTAAGGAACACCTGTGGCCCTGGTTACTTGGTAAACTGAAGGAGGAGACTGACCTGAGCCCACAGGTTTGAAACCATCCAGGGCATCAAAGTGATACCTCTTCTCAAAATAAATAAAATATTGTACTATCTTTATTAATAGTTAACTTAAATCATTCTCAGCAACTACAAATAAAAATTTCCTAGTGAACACTGACATAAAGTTGTATGAATTTATGGCTGTATTCATTCACAGGTCTCATATATAGAAAGGCAAAAAGAAATTTACATTCAAATCCATCTCAAAAAATGTTTGACAAAAACATTGTACATTTCAATGATCTAAACTGATCATTTGATTTTGTGTTTTGGAAACAGCAAAGCAATCAAATTATGCAACATTTTCAAGCTCCACATGAATGATTTGACATTATTTTCTTGTCAACTTCAATCTCAAACATATATTAATATAATCTAAAAACTTATGACTCATGGGTCATAGAATAATTGTCTTTTCACTGGAAGTAAAAATAAAAACTGTTTCAAACAACAGGCTTTTGTGAGGGGTTGTTGATGACTCACTGATTGACATCACCTCCATCTAGAAAGAGATTTCTATTTCTTCTTATCTAAAGGGTGAACACAGTCCAAGCGGAATACATGACGGCACTGGGGTCACACGGAGGGCAACTACAGCACTTTTCAGGGCTATCTCGGATGTGAAGAGGTTTGACTGCACTGTTACAGAGGAAGGTGGAAAATAAACTTCCAGCTATTAATGATGGGGGAGAATCTAAAGAGGTTTTCAAGAACAAGGTTCATTGCCCTCCATATAATTCTGAATCTTTTAAAATAAGTTATTCGTATAGTGACAATCAAAATGGACAGTGGAATGCCCAGATTTCCTTTATGGTGATTTGACCTCCTTTCTTCACTTGAGTCAATGATGATATTACTTAAATGGTTACATTTTATGGTTTATAAAGTTTTTCTTTAATCTTCTTCAATTGATATGCATAATACACAGACAGGTATGGATTTCTCTATTTTATAGATGAGAAAACAGAACATTAGAGAAGCAAACAAATTTTTCTCAGAATATGTAGCTAGTAAATTTGAGACCTAGTCTATCATTACTAAATTTAGGAATTTTCTAACAGAACGCAGTGCCCACCTTCAAAATGGAAATACAGAGCTACTGCCCAACACCCAATTTCTTCTTCCCAAGGTTTTTCAATGTATTTTTCAGTCCCTGCTGCTCTGGTTCGATACCCAAGTTTATCAATTGTGTCTGCAGGAAAAATGTAATAGGGAAGCAAGATCTGTGTACTCAGATTTTAAGAAGTAGAACAATGTTATCAGAATAGCTTTGATGTTTGTTCAGTCTTTCGGAAGGTCCTTGAAATTTTACTTGAATCAGGCAAGTTAAATCAAGCAAGCAAAATATTTTGGAAATTAATTTGCCTGGTGTCATCCTTTAAAAAATGAGGGTATTCTGTATAAGTAGGGATTTTGTTTTACAGTCATCATATTCTACTTTCCTCCTATTTGTAGTGACTTCGCTACCTGAAATATTTAATGAATTATTCATAGCTATGAGGAGAAGGTTATACCTTGTGGCTATTTTAAAGCAGTGACAGGTCTAGAATATAGGCAATGGGCAGAGGGGCAGCAATGCCACTTATTCTCACGTCTTCTTTCAATAACTGGGAAGCAATCATGTCATTTTGTCCAGAAGACATTTCTGACCTCCCAGTGCAAGTGGCACTAAGAAAACCACCAGGGATTAATATTTTAGAGGAGGGGTAATAATAATCATCATTTAAATTTTTGTACTGTCTGTTAGAACACCATCCTTATTCCCAGATCTAATCTTTTTATGTCACCTGATATTGTGATATTTAAACTTGAAAGACAGACATACCTTCCAAGAGTGCTATTATGAAAAAGTGATTGGGATGGGTAGATGGTTGTGAAATATTGCTGATCAATCTTTGGCAAGCACCAGCAATTGGGACTAGAAAAGAAATGTGATGCTCCAGGCCTGTGGGTCAGATTCCATGTAGAGACTACGGTCTGCTCTCTATTGGGACAAGAAAGCACACGGGGGGTAGAAACCGGAGAAGCCTGGGCAAGAGTATAGTAGTACTTTTTCCAGGATGAAAACTAAACAAGTAGTCATTGAAATGTTATGCTGTATTCCTAATCAAAATCATTAAACGTTAAGAAAAAATCATGGCTTAAAATGTCGATGACAAATTAGAGTCCTCTCAACAATAGGGTCAGAAGAGGAGAAAAAGGAGAAAGAAGAAAAAGAAACAGCTGTCATTATAAAGTTAATCTTCAGAGATCATCAAAATAGATATGCCCAAATGCACCATTTACTTCACCTTAATGAAGTGACTCACTGTAATTCATAAATATGTATAATATTACAAGTTAATAAGACTTTTTTTTAAAAAAAAGCTGAAGATGGAAATGCTAGCTACCCTGTGTGATCATTATCCTTTGTACATAGTATTAAATTACCATTCTGTACCTCAAAACTATGTATGATTGAAATAATACTAATTAACTTAAAAAAGGAAAAAGACCATATTGCTCAACACTTTAGTTTTCAGCACCTATAAAATGGAAAGTGCTCAGAACATTGGTGCATCAACTATGCATCGATAAAAGATACGTCTACACAGTTAAGAGTATGCAAATAGAAATCCTCAAATGTTTAGCAACATCCTTTTCTCTATTCTCACTAATGCCAATGACCAGGGCCTGAAATCACTTATCATCAACAGCTTCTGCTTTGTTTTGAAGATAAATCCCTGGAGAACGTAAGTCTCTTTATGAAGTTCCTGGCTCTCTTCCCTCCTCGTTTTTGTCCAGCAGTATTCCCTGCAGCTTCCAAAGTGCTTTTCTTTGCTCAAAAACTTAGCCTAAGAGCTTCTGGAAGAGAAGATCCACAGCCATAAGACCACGACAAAACAAATAAAATACAAAGAAAAAGCCTGCCCTAGCAAGTCCCAGGGCACCATACTCATGGGGTTACGCTAGAGGGTTGTGATCAGACTTTCATCTACATACAGCTCTTTAACATTTTCTCTACGTGAAACCCACCCATGGAAAATTGTATTAACCACTTTCAAAGTATTATTCAACTGTCCCTTTTAAAAACTAAACACTAAAACATTACACATGATTTTGGAGACCAAAAGTTGGGGTACATGAATGAGGTCAAAGATTTGATAAAATGTCATTTCAAGAAAGACATTCAAGATAATCTCGATTTCTCTGGTACCAAAATCAAAATTAATGTTCTGTTAAAGATAGATAGAGCTTGGTGGGCCTGGAGTGGTGGTTCAGCGGTTATGGTGCTTGCCCAGCATGCACAAGTACATGGGTTCAAACTCCAGCACCCACGTACACAACTAAGTGTCAGAGCAACGAAAGCCATGTGAAAAAACTAAAAATGATTCTCTCTGTCTCTCTCTCACTGTCCTCTCTCTTAAAAAAAAAAAAGAAAGAAAGAAAGAAAAGAGCTTGGCCAGGTGCGGTAGGACACCCCTGTAATCCAAGTAGTTAGGGTGGCTGAGGCAGGAGGATTGAGAGTTCAAAGTTGGCCTCAGAAACTTATCAAGGCCCTAAGATACTTAGCAAGACTCTATCTCAAAATAAAGAAAAAATAAGAAAGGCTGGGTTGCAGATCTGTGATTAAGCGTCCCTGGGTTCAATTCCCAGTACCAAAAAAAGAAAAAAATATAGAGCTTGGAGCTTAGATTAGAAAATAATATCATAAAATTTAAGGAAAAAAAAAGAGATAGAGCTTATTCTCTGGATCCAGGAAGAACATGTTTCAAATTCTAATTCTGCCACTTGCTAGTTAGGTGAAGGAAGAGCAAAGTCTTTAACCTTCGGAGTCCCAGTGATGTCATTTCTATATTGCAAATATTTAGTGGCCTTCTTTATGGGACATCCTGGGAGCCTTCAATCAGTTGTGCCAAATGAACACCACAAATAGGAATGTGGTAATTTTTCAGTGAATGTTAGCTCACACAGAATTCCACTCTATCCCAATTTTGAATTAGAGAGAAAAGGGATGAACTCAGTAACCCAGCATGGGAAATTCGGTACACTTTAAGCTGCTTACCCCTTCCTGTGGCTCACCTGATGTCATACTCACTTTTTGCCATCTGGGATGTAGTATTTATCCATGTTTCTGGGTAAATGGGTTCTGACTGAGTTAATAAAATACCAATTCCATGTCTCCCGCACATTCATTCTCAGTGTGCTTTTCCTGGTACTTGTTTCTGGGCATGTATTAAATTAAGTGTGTATATCAATGTTTATTAGTTATTCATAAAAACTGATCTGTCAAAGGTTTTGAAGTGTTATCTTATGCATAAATAAAAGGTTTCAAAATCAGGCCAAGAGAAAAGATAGGAATGACTTTTGTTAGACATTATAGAATAACAACTTGTCAGGAACCAAAAACCATCTGGGCCATCTGGTTGTGCAACCTCATTTTCAGCTGAGAAAACAAAGGTCCTAAGTCAGAAACTGTCTTGCCCTGATTGTAGAAGTTATAACTGGAACCAGGATTTTGAAGCCCTCTGATGTGCATCTTTAAAGATCATAAAGATCATTAAAAGGGAGGCTAATGACTCTCTGCTTTCAACCTTAAGACTGTATCACGGTATCTCTAGCTGAGGAGAGAGTGAGGCATTACCTTTGGTCCTAAAATAGCCCTTATGGGTCCTTAGGTCAGTGCCAAGGACTTTTTAGTGATCCCCTAAAAAGGATAATGTGCAGTAGAGTGGAATAATTTCATGAATTGGAATTTAAAAGCCCAATGCTGCTTACCTTCCATGTGATTTTTAAAAAGCAAGTCACAGGGAATTAAAAGAGTTGTGGTTTGCATGTGGTTTACCCTGAGGGTTCTTGTCCTGGAGCTTGGTCTCCGTTGATACTGGGATGTGGTGGGGCCTGTAAGAGTTAGGGTTTAGTGGGAGGACCTGGGTCATGGGGGCATGGCTCTGGAGGAGATTTAGGTAATTCTTATGGATCCCTGAGTTAGTTCTCTTGAAAGCAACTTGTTACAAGAGAGAGAATGCATCCCCTGAACTTTTCTCTGTGATTCTTTATTCCGTCACAAACTCCTATCATTGTGGCACCATCTGCCAGGAGGCCCTTGGCAGAGCTGGTGCTATGCAGTGGTGAATTTTGAGCCTCCCAAACTGTGAGCTAAATGAGCTAAATATATCTTAATATTGCTCTTTTTAAATTACCATTCAGACCCTGGTATATTGTTATAGTAATGGAAAATGACTAACGCACAGGAGTTTTCAGTTTTGTCATAATGTCAGGAATACCAACAGTACCCACTTTGTACAATTCTTTTAGAAAACCAGCGATAAACTACATGTAAATAGCTTTATATAGGACCTACTCTTAGCATGTTTTGAATAACCATTTCTTCCCTCCCACCGCCAAATTCACAACAGAGAGAAAGTGAGTCTATACTTAGAAACTTGAAGTTAGGTGCTAGGGTAAATGCTGGAAAATCCAGAGCTTGGAATGATGACAGCACAGTGAATTAGTTCTTCCTTCAGTGTCCGTTGCAACATCCATCAGACTTGGAGTTATCAGCTGTGGTTCCATCCTAGTGAGACCTGATCTAGGCACATTATCTGAGTTTTTGTCTTTATGCAAAGAAACTGGTGAGCAATGGAATCCAAATTTTGGGAGTTTTTAAATCTCAGGCAAGAGACCAAACAAGTCTGCCTCTATTTATTCAAGTGTTTATAGACTTAGGCATAACTTTCTTTCTCTAAACGGGTAGAGAGAGATTGAAGAGACGAAAAACTAGGAGAAATATGGCACAGGTGGTAAACAATTACTCATGAAAATATCCATTTGGAACTTGTATTATCTGATTTTCTCTTCACCACAGTATTTAAAACAGATATTTTTCCAGATTTCCCAGAAAGGTGAAATAGCTTGCCTAATGTTACAACCCTAGGTTAGAGCTGGAGTTAAAGCCCAGGTCTGATTCCTAAATCCATATTACTTTCACTACACTGAACACATTAGTAACAGAGCCTATCCACGATCAATGCTAAAATAATCTGAAAGCACAGGGATAATAACTTTCATTTGGTTATGAGTTTATGCAAAAATCCTTGGGAGAGAGCATTTTTAGTTACTCCCCAGCATAAAGAATAGAAGAAAAAAGCCTACCACCATTAATAGTATTTAGTGGCCATTTATTTCAGCCCTACTATTTAATAATTAGTGGTTTAGTTTCAAACAGAAGTAAGATTAACTGAGACAGATATTTAACTTCTAGGGAGGTTTATTAGTATAGAAAAGAAAAGAAATATATGGGAGCAAAGAGTGGGTTTTTTCAGTTCATTTTATAATATGCAGAAATTTTTTAAAGAACCATTAATTCTAATACTTAATATTTCTTTTAGGAAACCTTGATTGAGTCTTGACTTATTTGCTCAGGTGTTTGTAACAAAAGGATCATTATGTTCTTGCCGTCTGTGTCACAATTTCCACATAATGGCTGTTTTATTTTGAATGAATTGATAAGGTAGCTTTCACAGGAATATCACTAATATATTTAAAAGCACCTTTCACAGCAAGAGAACAAAGCCTCCGTTTCAGTTCCTGATTGTCACCCTCGCTCGCAGCACCCGCGCATTTCAACTTTCACTGTTACCTTCGCTCCTAATGGCAGTCTTCCTCAGCTCTGCCTATGAACTTAAGTGAAGGGAAATTTATGTCAGGATGTTCTGCTGACATAATGTACACCCAGGAGAGATGCAATTTACAAGGTGGAAAGGAATGCGTGCAGGAAAATGAAGAGAGGAGGCTGCTGGCATCCTGAGCTTCACAAGTCATTACAACTTCTAGACTCCCCTCCCTGAGTTTATGTGTCAATCTTCCTCCTCAATTTCTTACCACTTCAGCCTGCACAGGCACGAAAGAAAGACTTGCATATTCCCACCCACTCTCTGAAGAATCCAGATGGCAGTTTACCATTAATGTGTGTAAATGAGATTTTGGAATTACTAAAGATCAAATGGTGCTCTGAGAGTACCAGGAGGATCCTTTGAGAAGGTTAAAACAGGGAAGGTCTCCATGGTGAGGAAGCAGGAGAGACAATTACCATAGCACACTGATTTAATGAGGCCAGAGTGATTTTTAATATCCCTTAATCAAAAAACATAAACAAACCTAGACATAAATTTGAGAATGATTAAAACCTTTATGAGAAAAACCTTAAAACAAGTATTCGTTATAAAAGTTAGACTTGAACAAATGGCAAAGTTGAAATGTTCAGGGTTAGGAAGACCCAAGAACATTAGAGACATACTAGTTCTTCATAAGTCAATTTATAAATCCAATGGGATTCCAAAACAATGCAAACAAGCTTTTTTCCTTCTTCTTTTTATTTTATTTTATTTTATTTTTTGAACCTAGACAATCTGAAGACAGTGCTATTCTGTTGGATTTTTTTTTTTTTGGAACCAGGGATTGAATCCAGGATGTTACTCACATCCACAATCCAACTTCTTTTTTTTTTTTTTTTTTAGCTTGTAGCTTTGAAACAGTATCTCACTAAGTTGCTTAGGGCCTTGCTAAACTGTGTTTGTCCTCAAATTTACAATCTCCTGCCTCAGCCTCCCCAGTTGATGGAATTATAGGCATGTGCCACCTTATCCAGCTCCACAGTTATTCTTGAAGATAAGAATAAACAGAAAAACCCTAAGAAAGAAGAGCACTTTGGAGAACAAGTCTACCACAGTACGTTGCCTCTATAACGAAGTCAGCAAGGATCATACTGCCTTAGGAATGAGCATAAGAGATGAATGGAACAAAAGAAACACTCTGCAATGAGTATCAGGATACATAGACTCAATACACAGCAAAAATACATCTCACGTTCGTGGAGAGTGGCAGACTTTCAGTAAGTGATCTTGGTTTAATGAATAGATACATTTCCATCATCACACCATATACCAAGAAGTTCCAAATAACCGAGAAAACTAAATATTTTAAAATGCTATTAAAGTATTAGAAGATAATGAATGGATTTCATTGTAAAATGAAGAAGGGGAAATTTTTCTATGATTCAAAAATTTAGACTGTACAAAAGAAAACATTGGTGATTTTGATTACAATATAAAGCATTTATAACTTAAAAGCATTGACAAAGCCAAGAGAAAAAAAAATTGGGAAAATCTATATAGAACAATATAAAAGAAAAAGAAATTTAAAATTCTAACATATAAAGAATGAAATTAAGAAGAGGAATACTGAGAAAAATGGACAAAATATGAATAGGTTCTTCACAGAAAAATAATTTAAGATGGTCCATAAATGTATGAAATCATGCTCTTACTGATGAAAAAAATGTGAACCTTTATTCCCTTAACATGTTTCACAAAAAAACATTAAGTAAAATGTAAGCAAATATAAAACAATGGTTATAGTCAAAACACTTGTAATCTGAACAAAAATATTATAAACTGACATTTTCTTTGACAAATAAATAGAAAAATTCACAATTATAGTTGAAGATTTTCAACGTTTTTAAGTAATTGACAGAAGGAGTAAGCAGAATTCAGTAAGGAGCCACTATCCAACAGAACCTAATTAATATTTATAAAACAAACTCCACCAGGAAATAGCAGAATGTACATTCTTCCTAAGCACACATGGAATATGGACCAAGCTAGATCATATTAAGAGTCATAAGATAAAATCTAATGATCTCTATTTTTGGACCATCACAAAATTAAATGGAAAAGTGTTAACAAAAGCTTCTTATAAGCATCTCCGAACAGTGGGAACTTAAACATACATAATTCTAAATAATCTTGAAAAAATCACAAGGAAAACAATTAAAATACTGTTTGAATAAAAATGAAAGCATAGGGGCTGGAGCGGTGGCTCGGAGGTTATGGCGCTTGCCTGGCGTGCGCAAGTACACAGGTTCGAACCCCAGCACCCGTACGCGGCTGAGTGTCGGAGCGGCAGAGGCCATGTGAAAAACTCAATAAAAATTGATTCTCTGTCTCACTCTCTCTCTCTCTCACTGTCCTTCTGTCTTTAAAGAAAAAAAATGAAAGCATAGCATGTAAGAATTTGTCAGAAGTAGCTAAAGTAGTGCATAGGGGGAAATTGATAGCATTTGATGTTTACATGAGAAACTTAGGAAAATGTAAAACCAATAAACTATGCTTCTATCTTTAAAACTGAGAAATAGGAGCAAATTAAACTCAAAGGACAAAGAAAAAAAATTAATGGAACTAAAACCAGAAAAGAAATAGAGAATATCAACTAAGACAAAGGCTGGCTTTATTAAAAGACAAATAAAATTGACATATTTCGGCTATGCTGACAAAGATAAAAGATGTAAGAAACAATTACCAATGTAAAGGACGAAATAAAAGACATCACTATTCATCCTGAAGTCATTGAAAGTACAATAAGAGAATACAACAAAAATTTCTCTGCCAATGAACGCACAATTTAGACGCTGGGTACCAATTCCATGAAAGATATAAACTACTAGTTCTAATTCAAAAAGAAATGAAAAAGCTGAATAGCCCTAGGTCTATTTGTTGGACTAGGGATGTGAATTAGTAGTAGAGTGCTTTTTCCTCATATTATGAGACCCTGGTTAAATTCCAAGTACTGAAAACCAGGATTTAACCCAGGGGTACTTTACCACTGATGCAATCCCAGCCCTTTTTATTTTTATTGTTTTAATTGTTGAAACAGGGTCTCAGAGTCTTGCTAAATTGCTTAGGACCTTGCTAAACCATTGACACTGTCCTCACACTTGCTAAACCATTGACACTGTCCTCACACTTGCTAAACCATTGAGACTGTCCTCCAGCCCCAGCCTCCCAATTTGCTGAGCTTTCAGGTACCACCATGCCTGGCTCTAAGAAAAAAAAATTAAATTGTTTAAAAACATTTCAAAAAGAAAAGACTCTCAGCTTAGATGATTTTACTTATTGATTATACTAAATATTTAAGAAATAAGTAGATTGTTCCAAAATTTCTCCCATAAAACAGAAAACGAACAGTTCCTGTGTTATTCCTTGAGTCTAGCATTACCCTAATACTTATACTAAAGATAGTCAATTGAAAATTTCTTATGAATTCAGACACAAAAATACTAGATAAAATGCTAGTATATCAAGTCAAGTATCATCTAAAAAGGAAAATCCTTATAAGCAGGTGGGATTCATTCAAGAAATGCAAGGCTGGTGCAGTATTCCAAATTGAGATCTTTTATTTGACAATATTAATAGCCTCTATATAAAAATAATATCGTTTCAATAAATTAAACCAAATTCAACATCAGTAATGATAACAACATAAACAATAACAATAAACTCTCAGCAAACTAGGGATAGAAAGTACCATTCTTAGCCTAATGGAAAGCACACACAAAAATATCTATATCTTATCTCATACCTATTGATGATCATACAAAATGGCCTTTACCCTAAAAGAGGTCAAAATGTAGTCTTATATTATTTCTATTTAATAGCAAACTGAAAGACTTGAATAGCATAATGGAACAAAAAAGCGGAAACATACAGTGTGGAGAGGATGAAATGGCACTCCTTATATTTAGCGACAGCTTGAATGTATATGTAGAAAATCCCAAGCAACTCACAAAAATGTTCCTGGAATTAATAAATGATATTAAAACGAGTGGAGAATACCAGGACCATACATAAAAATCCATTTTATTCCTTTATGTTAACATTATACAATTAGAATTTGAAATTAGAAAAATAATAATGTAAATAATAATAGCAGCAAAACCAGGAAGTACCTAATTATAAATAAAAAAGTGCAGAATCTATAAGCTGAAAATCATAATATACTTAGGAAAAATGAAAGTCTACATAAATGTTGCACTTTTTGCCATACAAATGGAATGATCCAATATTGTAAGATACCAATTTTCTCTAATTTCAACCATTGATTCTACAAAGTCCCAATAAAGATTGTTCCATTCTCTTTGTGGTTACTGACAAACTGATTCTAAAAGCTATAGTGAAAAGTAATGGAAACGGAAGAGTTACAACAACTTTGAAAAATGAAAGCAGTGTTGAAGGACTCAAACTACCTGCATTCACAAATTACTGTCATCTACAGTAATCAAGACAATGTGATGTGGTGAAAGGACAGACACAAAGAACAAAGAAATAGAGGGGAGAGCACAGAAATGTACCCAGAAAAATACAATCAGTGAGTTTCTTGAGACAGTAGAAAAAGCAAGAAAGAAAAAAA
>PVKS010011328.1:0-57073 GCA_004027875.1 Aplodontia rufa
TTTTGACATCAACATACACCTACACTTGTTTTTCTGTCCATTAATCTGGGGTCGGATGTGTATGCCTTTGCTCAGCCTTCTAAGAATGAGGCTTTGGAAACCTGCGTGCACCCTCCAAATGCTGCCTAAGGGTTAGCCCCTCCTGCACATGAATTGGGTCTACGCACTCGTGAACTTCCCGCGGTAGATGCCCACATCTCCTCCTCCCCTCCAGATGTTAACCCAGGCCAGTGTGAGTTCAGGAGGCACAGGGACCCCTTCCACCCCTCAGAGCAGTGTACGCCCCACACCCTTGCCCACCCTGCACAGCCTCACTTCTGGCTAGCAGGAGTCTCCCAGGGCCCAGCTGAGCCCCGTGCCCAGCGTTCTCAGGCCTCATTCTGCAAGATGCACGCTTCTGGAGGCTTAGCGGGGCCCCAGCTCGCTGCCACCTTCGAATGCTGACAGACATGACTGAGTGGCCCTTCTCGAACAGTTACTATTTTAACATTTTCAAATGCTGTGATAAGCCCAGGTGTGCTTCCTGGTGAGATGACGCAGCATAATAGTAACACACACTGTGGTTTTGCCCTTGAGGTGCTCATGGTCCTGGGGACTTCAGGTGAGCACCCCTACTGCCCGGCAAAGAGAACCCCCAAAGCCACAGCCGCTGTGCCCGACTGCTGTGACACATGGCAAGCCTGCAGAAGGCCCTCTGCTCTCGCACTTTCTTGAACCCATAGGTTTTATTTTAACTGATACTTGTTTATAAAGGAGGAAAACAAGCTAGGAAACGCCCGCAGTCCTTTCCTAGTCACGTGGCACATGAGTTGACCGCTGCATCCTGTCGCTCAGGTTCTGAGAGCTCAATGCGAGGCTTGATTGCTCAACACTAAGGCAAAACAAACGGATCCTCCCAAAGAATTTTCTGGAGGGTGTGTGCAGAATGAACATGGAAAATTTCAACCACAAGTATGATCTTCCCCTTCCAGCGGCTCCACCATTGGTTCCTTCATCACATGCCTCCTAGAGGGTTCTCCAGGCTGGATGTTGGCCCGGGGTGGGTGCTGCGTGTGTGTTGAGCACGAGCTGCTCCTTGTAGGGGCTCATGGTTGAATGTGAGACAGGTACAGAAGTGAAGAGCTACATAGACTGGAAGGAACATACGGGCAGGAGAAGCCTCTGGAGGTGCTCAGGAGATGTGGGGACATGCAAGCTGAACTTGAAGTGAAAGTATGAATTCGCCAGGTGCAGGCCAGAGGACAGGTCATTCCAGGCCAGGAATAGCACCTGCAAAATCACAGAAGTAAGAGTGTTGAGCACATTCAGGAAGTGGGGTGAAGAATGGCTGCATGCTGGGTAGGAGGCCAGAGGCAGGAGGGCAGGCTGAGATGCAGCCTGAGTGCCAGGCAGAGTTCCTTTATCACTAGGCAGGGAGGTTGATTGCTGTGGGGTGAAGCACTCACACTGTACTCTAGAAAGATCCAGAGTGAGGATAGACACACAGGAGGAGAGGCTGGAGCCCACTGGGACCCGGCTCAGGCTCCAAGGGTCTGGGGGAGTGACAGCTCTAAAGCCCAACTAAGGTGCTGCTTCAGGGAGAGCCCAGCCCTCGGTGGCCAGGCACTGTGCCTGTGTCCTGTCCCTTAGCACCCTAACAGCCTGCAAGGAGGCCTTCCTACCTGGCTTGACGGTGAAGGAATTGAAGACGTGTCTGCACAGACCAGGGAGCCTTCCGGCCACTCCACTGGACCACTCTGTGCCCTGCACTCTTAACCTGCCACCTGCATCAACATGCACTGCTCTGGAAAGACAGAGTTTGTAACTGTTGGCAGAGGGCGCCAGCTTGTTGGCTTCATGCCTGCAAAGCTTTTTGTGCTTGGGTACGTAAATACCAGTTAGAATGACTCTTCCATTTCCACAGCATCTCCTCCCTTCAGTCACCTTGTTTAAAACACGTCTCTTCAATGGTTTCTCCGCTGACAGCCCACGTGAGGTGCGGTCGTGTATCCTTTTCACAAAGTGAGAGGGGCAGCTTCTCATCGCACACTGGCTCGATCCAGTGCTTCCTGTTGGATGACTAACTGGCTGAGGATTCCACATTTCCCTCTTGGTCTTTAGGAACATATCGTTGGCTCGGCATGTGCCCAGAGCCTGTCACCCTAGCAGCCTGGAGAGCTGTCCTCCGTCTCCACACAGCCACCTTTAAACCTTCCTATCTCACTTTCATCCCTTAGCAGTTTGAACACGAACTGAGGACCCTGACTTTTCAGCAGTGTTCAGTACGACCTAATAAAACACTGCAAAGACAGTGTTGTAGTTTCCTTGAAAGAGACAGGAAGACTTCAGGCACTACAGCAAGAGAACCAAAGGGTCACGGGCTAGGAAGTCCCGCTTGGATGATCTCGCCTGGCGGGTGATGCCACCATGTTTTATTTCTTCTTATGATTCTCTCTCTCTCTCAGCATAGTTGGGGAAAAATGACAATAATGATCACATATTTTTAGGACAATGAAATAGATATAATAAAATTAAAATCAACATCTCTAAAGACCCTATAATGTGCAATAGAAATATAAGAGGGTTCAATAGGCCCATGTGGTAATTTCAAGAAAGAATGAGCTTTATTTTATAAGGAAAATAAGTTAAAACATGTTTGTTATTTGGAAGACCTCTAAGAAACAAGAGAAGCCATTTGAGTCCCATTCTGGCCTTGGCACCATGATACTGCTGGCTCATGAGACGAGCTGAAAGGCATTCCCTTCTCATCTATGTTCTGGATTGTATAGAATTATTATTATTATTTCCTTAAGTATTTTACAGAATTCACCAATAAAGTCATCACATCCTGGAGTGTCCTTTGTAACTATAACTATAAATCCCACTTATTTAGTATTCATTGAATCATTCAGGGTTTGTTTCTTCTTGAGTGAGTCTCGGTCATTTGTCTTTCAAGATATTGGTCCATTTCATCTAAGTTGACAAATTAATGGGAATACAAGTGCTCATAGTAATTCCGCATTACTTCTTTAAAATCTGTGGAGTGTTTAAGGATGGTCCTCCTTTCTTTCCTAATATTGGTGGGTGACTTCTGCTCTTAATTTTTTAAAATCAATTTTATTGATCTTTTAAAAGATCGAACTGCTCATCTCATTGAGCTTCCTCTATTTTTTCTGCTTTCAGTTTCATTGATTTCTGATCTGATCTTTATTATTTCTTTCTTGCTGCTTTTTTTACATTCAGCTTTATTTTCTTTCTTATTTTCTTAAGTAGGAAACTCAGATGTTTTTAGTCCGTTCTTTTCTTATATAAGCTTTTAATGCTATAAGTTTCCTTGTAGGCATTGATTTAGCTGCATTTCACAAATTTGGCTATAATGTAGTTTCTAATCTTGATTCATTTCAAAATATTTTCTAACTTACCTTGAGACATCTTTTTGGATCCATGATTATTGAAAAGTATATTGCTTAATTTTAAAATACCTGCATAGCTTCCAAACACTTTTTCCATTATCAATTTCTGGTTTAATTTACTTACTGACAAGGAACAGACGTTGTGTCATTTTAACTCTTCTAAATTTTTAAAAGTTTGTTTTATGACCCCAGACATGGTCTAGCTTGGAGATGAATCCATGTATACTTGACTATAGCATGCATTCTTCTGCAGTCGGCCAGAATGTTCTGTAAATATCAATTCAATTGAGTTGGCTACTAGTATTGTCTGGATCCTCTGAATTCTTGCTTTCTATAACTTGATCGGTCAGTTGCTGAGAGAGGAGTGTTAAAGTCTCCAGCAATGTTCTGTTCTTCTAGTCCTATCAGATCGTGCTTCATGTATTTGAAACTCTGATGAAACGTGGTATGTGTATTTGCCCAGGTACTTGCCATCTCTGCACTCTTCCTTTATTTCTCAAGTCCCAGATGCTTTTCTGCTGTCATTATCCTTCCCTCCAGGAACTGCTTTCAGT
This sequence comes from Aplodontia rufa, assembly GCA_004027875.1. Classification (NCBI taxonomy): domain Eukaryota; kingdom Metazoa; phylum Chordata; class Mammalia; order Rodentia; family Aplodontiidae; genus Aplodontia; species Aplodontia rufa. The sequence continues at coordinate 3,947 of PVKS010011328.1, forward strand.
GAGTCTTTTAGAACAATTTCTTCTTTAGAGGAATTGGAGAAAAATTATCTTAGTTTTCCTTCACCTAGAATGTCTTTGTTTCTCTTTCATTCCTAAAAGATTTTTTTTGCTGGATACACAATTTGAGGTTGACAATTCTTTGGTTCTGCCACTTTAAAAATGTGCCACTGTCCTCTGGTCTCCACGGTTTGTGGTGGGAAGTCGGTTTGTGGTGGGAAGTCGTTTGAGCACTGATGGCTCCCCCCACAGGTGATGTATTGTTCTTCTCAGGTTGCCTTCAAAAATCTGGGGATATTAAAAAATGTACATATTATTAAATGTGCATATTATGGGGATTTTTGCCAAATTTGAAGACTGTTAAGTATTATTTCCTTAAATATATACCTTTTTCTGTACCAGACTATCTTTTTTCCTTTTGGTACCTCAATGTCACGAAACTGAGACCTCTTAGTTTTGTAACACCATGTGTTTACCTGTTGTTCAGATGAATTATTCCTATTCATCCATTTTCAGGGTTACTGTTAGTTGCCTCTGTCACCTTCATCTGCATTGGGCCAATCAGTGACAACTTTAGTTCAGTTATTGTATCCTTCCTGTTCTGCGTTTTCTGGTTGGTCACCTTCTTCCCTCCCTCCCCTGCTCTTTTGCTTTGCTCAGAACTTCCATTTTGCCAGTTATTTCAATGATGTGCACTCTGACTTTGTGGTTATAACAGCTGCTTTAAAATCTGACAGTTTCAACATCTGGCTCATCTTGGGGTTGATATCTTTTGTCCTTTACCCTAATGGCCGTGAGAGTTTCCTGTTTTCTCGTAGAGCTTTGGATTGTGTCCTGGGCATTCACATTCGATCATAATCCTCTGGTCCTGTTGAAATCCCCTGTGGTGTGTTGATTGTTTTCTGGTCTGCTTCAGTGGACAGCCAGCCCAATTCATTTCAGAATGTGCGTCCTGATCTGTCTTCTGTGGCCTCAGTGTCAGTTTGGCTGTAAAAGTTGTCGTGGCACTGTTCTGAGAAGCTGTCCATGCCGCCCCACCCCAGAGCCAATCTCAAGGCCACAGTTCAAGCTCCCAGAGTCCCTGGGAGCCTGGGAGCCTGCCTAGGGCTCGCCCCATGCAGGTGCCCATTAGAGGAGGGTGGGGAGTCCTTCTTCCAGTTCTCTTCTCCTGTCCACGCTCCTTAGCCCCCAGGGGCTACTTTTATTCTGGCTAGAAAACCTTAGGTTTCAGCCTGCGTGTGCTGCTGGGCCCACCTTCAGGGCAACATGGTGAGAGAAAGACAGAGGTGAAAAAAGGAAAAAAATAACCCAGACCTCCCCAACAGTCCTTGATTCCCATTCGTCTGGTTAGAAGAACCCAGTTTTTCCGGAACCTCCGGGGCCAGCAGTTCCTAACACCATCACGAAAGTGCGGTCTTTGTGAGGTTACCTTTAGATCAGGACTGGGAGGGTCAGAGACAAAAAGGGTACACCCAGTTTTTGTGCTGCAGGGGCCCCTCCTGCTTGTCTGGTTAGAAGGACAGACTTTCTTTTGTGCCTCTACATCTGCTGCTGTTTCAGAATTTGAATTACCCTTAAACCTGAGCTGGGAACATGGGAAGAAAAACTCCCAGGAAACTCACGACGTCGTTCTTTGATTTCACCTTCTTTCTCCATCGGCCTTCCAGAGTTACATTCTGTATTCTTTGCAGGGTTTTTTGTTGTAGTGAGAGAGAGAGGAAGGGTGACGTGCACCCGCTCCATCTCCCCTGGAAACAAAGTGCACCTAGGACTGGGGCATGGCCTGTGTGTCACACAGACATGACATCTCAGAGAGCAGCTCCCAGCCCTCCTTATTCTCAGAGAAGTGCAGTACTTGAGGTTCTTTGAGCTGCTTATTTTTCAGCATGTTTGTCCTAAGTTCCTGACCATGGTGTAGGCACCTCGAGCACGTGGACTCTTTCTGCATATTTGGTCACCATGCCTACAGAGTCCCGAGCTGCACCCACCGTGTACTCACGTGCACTTATGGTTGCAGGGCTGACTGATGGTCAGACCTAATGAGCCAGGCAGTAGAAGAAATAGCCATTTCTGGAAGAGGACATGCACCCTGGGCCTCTAGAGGGACAAATACACCAGATGAAAACCAAGAGGGATGCTGGGAAAATCAGCAGGTCTTCCGGCTTGAGCTGGGGTAACGAGGACCAAGTCGAGTCTCGTGGACTAGAAGGCAGCAGGGGCTTTGGATGCGTGCTTGGATGGTGAGATGGGTGGATGCACTGGCTTTGCCAAGGCAGCATGTGCCCTAGGGGCTCCGAGATGGCACTTCTGAGGGGGTCCAGGTGAGCCATCTGGGACCAGGTAGCACTGGGAAGAGTGGAGAGGTGGAGGCAGGGCAAATCATGTTTAGGATTTAAAGATGCAGCACAACCCAGCACCTTCCACGCCTCTCATGGTAAGGTAGCGAGGGGGATTGAGGTAGGGCCTGGACCCTTTTCCACCTTGACATTCCGTGATTCTGTGGCGTCCGGTAGGCAGTTGGAGAGAGATGGCACAGAAAAGCAGGTGAGGTCAAGCACAGGTGGTGAGCATCACAGGTGGAAGCTGGGACATTCAGAGGGAGCAGGAGGGGAGGCGGGTGGGTGGGGCTTCGAGTCACGAGGGCACACTCCCAGGTCTGGTATCCGTGTGGCTTCATGAATAGCCATACTGCTCTGATTGGCTTTAGTAAGAGGAGTAATGAAGGGCACTTCAGGTTCCCCAGCCACCACCTGCACTGTGTGTCACCAAGGTTCCTCCAGGGCCACGTGCCCTGGCTCTAAGTGTCTTCAGGGAACATTGTTTTGAAGTAAAGAAAACAGAATTTTGGTCATTTTTAAATCCTACAAGCCTAACCTTTGAAAATTAGCCCAGACCAAGAGGCTGAGGCTGTTCTCTGGTTGCGTCTCTACTGTTTGCTTTAGGCTGCCGCCTCGCTCCGACTCACAAACTCAGAAAAAAAAATGTGTTTGGTTATTTTCCTCCTAAGACACCTAATGTGGTGTAATGTTCCCTCCATCCCCGAGAAGAAATGAGCCCTGTTTGTTTTGTGCACTGGGAAAAAAAAAAGGTTGAATAGCATTTATCTGAAAATAAACAAGGACTTCACAAAATCTAAGAAGACTTCTCTCCCATGCAGCTAGGGAAATAAGACTGTATTTTAAGAATTAAGTTAGTCCAGATGTGAAATAACAGACTTTAATGGTATCTTTGAAACAAACAGGGGGTAGGAGAACCCCTCGGGAGGTTTGTGAGCCCATTAAATCTAAACAGTTATTTATTATTTTTTTCTTTTAAGAATCAAGCAGAAAGTTGCGGATTCTGAACTAGCCTGCGAACAGGCTCATCAGTATCTTGTTATCAAAGCAGAAAACAGATGGGCAGATTTGTCTAAGGTAAGAAGATTGTTCCCTTAAAAGGAAGAAAATCTATTTCAGCGTTTCAGGACTGCTGGGATGATCAGGCTGTGTGGAGTCAGCCACTGAGACGGGAGAACAACTTCGTATGTGTTCTAAATCATTCACATGCATCAATCGTACCCATTAACAGGTTTCCCTGGGACATTTCCATCCCTGCGCCCATCATGCATTGGCCATGTCCATCCTCTTCTACCCACCCTCACCCTCAGCCCCATTCCCAGTCCCAAGGAGTCTCTCTCTGACTTTGAGGTTGTCTTTGTTTTGTTCATTGCAGGTTTTATTTTTATTTATTTTTATTCTCTATATAGGAGTGAAAACATGTTACACTTGCCTTTCTGTGTCTGGCTTATTTCGCTTAACCTGACATCCTCCAGTTCCTTCCATTTCCCTGCAAACGACAGGAGTTCATTCTTCTTTATGACTGAGTAATACTCTATTGTGTACGTACACCTTTTTCTTTTTATCTGTTTATCTGGGCACTTGGATGATTCCATATTTTGGCTCTTGTGAATAGTGCTGCAATAGATCCATCTAGATGTCTCCTGGATCTATATCCAAAGAAATGCAGGCCTCTGTTTTGTGTGCTGACTTCATTTTCTTTGGATACAGATCCAGGAGATGTCTTGCTGGATTATTTGGTGGTTGTATTTTTAGTTTGTTGAGGAACCTACACACTGTTTGCCCTAGTGGTTGTAATAATTTGCATTCCCACCAAGAGTGTAAAAGGATTCCTTGTCCTCAGTACCCTCTCCTGTTTGTTTTGTTAGCCATTCTAACTGTGTGATGTGGAATCTCAGTGTAGTTTTAATTTGCGTTTCCCTGACAGCTGAAGATACTGAAAATTTTCCCCATATCTTTATTAGCTACCTGTGCCTCTTTTGAGAAGAAGCTTTTCAGGTCATTTTCCCATTTTTTGACTGGATTGCTTGTGTTGCCATCAAGTTTTTGAGCTCTTTATGTATTCTGGATATTAATTCTCCATCAGATGAATACTAGAATGGTGGGAAAATATTTTCCCTGTTCTGTAGGCTCTATTTTCCCTATCAGTTACTTCCTTTGCTGTGCAGAAGCTTTTTAATGGGATGTCCTCCCATTTCTCAAGTTACGCTTTTATTTCTTTTCAGTACTGGGGATGGAACCCAGGACCCCGCACATGCTAGGCAAGTGCCCGACCATTGAGCCACATCCCCAGCCCCTGCTTTTGTTTCTTGAGCTGTTGAAGTCCTAGCCAGGGAACCACTGCCTGTGCCAAGACCTTCAAGTGTCCCCTGTGCTTTCTTCTAGTAGTTTCAAAGTTTCGGTCTTCCATGAAAGTGTTGGGTCCATTTTGAGTTGATGTCACGCAGGGTGAGAGATGGGAGAGGGCTTCATCTTCCGCATGTGAGGATCCAGTCTTCCCAGCACCATTTCCTGAAGAGGCCGTTCTTCTCCAACGCAGGTTTTTGTCACCTTTGTCAAGAATCACTTGACTGAAGATGCGTGGGTTTATTTCTGGTCCTCTATTTTGTTCCGTTGGTCTGCACACCTGTTTTTATGCCAGTACCATGCGTTTCTGTTACTAGGGCTCCGCTCTGTTTTGAAAGCAAGCATCATGATGCCTTTAGCGTTGTTCTTTTTGCTAAGGATCACTATGGCTATTTGGATTTTTTGCATTTCCACGTGAATTTTAGGACTTTTTTCTAGCTCATGTCAATGGTATTTAAATGGGGCATTGAATCTGTAGATCACTTTAGGTGGTGTGGCTGTCTTAACAATTTAATTCTCCCAATCCATGAACATGGGAGGTCTTTCACCTTCAGGTGTCTTCTTCGATTTCTTTCTTCTGTTTTGTAATTTTTCACTATACAGATCTTTCATACGATTTAGTCAGGCTTGTTCCTAGGGTTTTGTGTGTGTGTGTGTGCGCGCGCGCATGCATGTGTCTATTGTGAACAAAAATGCAGTCCTCATTTCTTCCTCAGCAAGTTCATTATTCGTTGTGCAGAAAAACTTCTGATTTTTATGTTGATTTTGTATCCTGCTACTTTCCTGAAATTACATATCAGTTCTACAAGTCTTTTGGTTTAGTCTTTAGGATTTTTCCATAAGTAGAATCACATAATTAGAAAACAGGGATAATTTGACTTTGCCTTCCTGTTTGTATCCCTTTTATTTATTTCTTTTGCATAATTGCTTTGGCTAAAATTTCTAGTACTGTATTGAATAAGAGTGGTGGGGTGGACACATTTGTCTCGTGCCTGACCTTAGAGGAAATGCTTTCAGATTTGTCACATTCAATATGATGTTGGCTGTGGATTTGTCTTAAGTAACCTTTATTATGTTGAGGTATGATCATGCTATACCTAATTTATTCAGGGCTGTCATCATGAAGGTATGTTGAATTTTATCAAAGAAAGACATTTCCTGCATCCGTTGAGAGGGTTCATGTGATTTTATCCTTCATTCTATTCATGTACTGTATTATATTTATTGATTTGCATGTGTTGAACCATTCTTGCATCCCTGAAGTGAAACCAGCTTAATCATGGTGTGTGATCTTTTTAATGTGCTATTGAGTTTAATTTGCTGGTATTTTATTAGAAATTTTTGCATCTGTGCTATCAGGAATATCAATCTATAGTTTTCTTTGGTTGTGTCCTTATCAGGTTTTGGTAGCAGGGCGATACTGGCTTAGCAGAAGGAGTTTGGAAGAGTTCCTTCCCCTTCTATTTTATGGATTAGTTTGAGGAGCACTGGTGTTAATTCTTTAAAGTCTGGTAATTTAGCAATGAATAAATTGGTCCTGGGATTTTCTTCTCAGGAGACTTTAGTTAATGTTCCAGCCTCGTTTTGTTGTTGATCAAGTTGGGCTTATTACATCCTCCTTGTTTAATCTCAGTAGCTCGTATGTATCCAAACATTTTTCAGTTTATTGGTATGTAGTTTTTCAAAATATTCCCTAATAATCCTTTTAATTTCAGTGCAATCAGTTGTGATATAACTTTTTTCATCTGTAATTTTATTTATCTGGATATTCTCTTTCTTTTGATTAGTTTCACTAAAGGTTTGTCAATTTTGTTTATCTTTTCAAAGAAACAACTCTGTTTAATTGATTCTTTTTTATTAAGGAGTTGAGTAATTGTACAATCATAAATGCATAGAAAGTGAAAATACGATATGCATTTGGTCCTAATCCAGTCACCCCACATTGCCCACACCCCAGTTCATTGATCCTTCGTATTACTCTTTTAATCTCTATTTCATTTATTTCTGCTCTAACCTTTATGAATAATTTCTTTCCTTCTCCTGATTTTGGGTTTAATCTGTTCTGTTTTTCTGAGGCCTTGAGGTGCATCATTAGATTATTTATTTGAGATTTATTTTTTATTATAAGCACTCATTGCTGTAAACTTCCATCTTAGTACTGCTTCTCTGTGTCCTGTAAGTTCTGATATGTTGTGTTTCCATTTTTTTTCAGGGAATTTTAAAATTTCCCTTCTCGCTTCTTCATGGCCCACTGTTTAGTCAATAGTATGTTGTCCAAATACTGTGTATAATTTCTGAAATTTCTCTTGCTGTTGATTTCTATTTTGATTCTTTTGTGATCAAATTACATGCAACAAATTCATTTTTCAAAAATTTATTAAGACTTGCTTCTAGCCTGAAATATGATCTATTTTGGGAAAAATTCCATCTGATGATGAAAAGTATGTATATTCTGCAGCTGTTAGATGGAATGTTCTGTTAAATCCATGCCCATGTCTGTTAAGTCCATCTGATCGAAACTTTAATTTAACCTGATGCTTCTTTGCTGATTTTTTCATCTGGTGAAAGCAAGGTATTGAAGTCACCATTATTATTGTATTTGGAACTGTCTCTCATTTTATGTCTAGTAGTTCTCTGACTTTCAGTATATATGTATATATATATACATATATGTACACATATATACATATATATGTACACACATGTATGTATGTATGTATGTGTGTGTATTTATATAAATTTATATATATGTGGTTTTTTAAAGAGAGGGAGGGACAGTGAAAGAGACAAAGAGATAGAAAATCAATTTCATCTAATTTTTCATGTGACTTTCATTGGTCTGACACTTTGCTGTGGTTCGAACCCTTGTCCTTGTGAATGCCTGGCAAACACCATAACCACTGAGCCACTGCTCTAGCTCCTATATTTTTCATACTTATATTTTCTTGATGATTTTTCCCCTTGGTTGGTGTATGCTGACCTCTTTGTCTCTTCCAGTTTTTGTCTTAAAGACAGTTTTGTCAGAGAGAAGTTTAGCGCTCCCTTCTTGCTTTTGGATTTCTGTTGCACGGAGTATTGTTTTCATCCTTTCACGTGAAGTCTACGTATCTTTGCAGTGAGGTGAGTTTCTTTTACACAGCGTGTTGTTGTGGCTTGTTTTTTAATCCATTCGCCCAGCCTGCGTCTTTGAGTTGGAGAACTGAGACCATCTGCGTACCGAGGTGTTGAAAAGCGGGCGCTTGTTCCTGTCATTCTCTTGCTCTTTGAATATTCGTTGTTTCTCTCTCTCTCATTCCCCTTACAAGTTTGCTCATGTTTGATACTCTCCCGTTTTCCTTTTGCTTTCTTGCTCTTCTAGCGGGATTTATCGTTTCGTACGCTGTTATGATTGCGTTTCTTTCTTCCTCTCCTGGGCATAGAAGTCCCTTAAGTGTCTTCCCTAGTGCTGTCTTGTTGTGAATCCCTTAGTTTATGCTGATCTTGGAAGGTCTTCTTTCTCTTTCAACTCTGACTATAGCATTCTTGGTTGGTGGTTATTTTCTTTCAGGGCCTGAAATGCTTCATTCCATGCCCTCCTGGCCTGTAGAGCTTCTGCTGAGAAATCTTCTGATTTGAATGTGACCTGGTTCTTCTCTCTTGCACATTTTGATATTCTTTGTTTAATAAGTTGTGGAGAGGCTCATTTCCGGTCATGACTGTGTGGAGTTCTAAACGCCTCCTATACCTCCATGTCTGTGTCTTTCTCAAGATCTGGGTAATTTCTGCTATTATTTCACTGAATAGGTCTTCTGTGCCTTCAGCCTGTATGCCAATTATGCAAATATTGATCTTTGATGGTGTCCCTATCGGATATGTTCTGTTGGTTGTTTCTTATTTTTTCTTTATTTCTGTCTGGTAATATTTCATCAGGACTCTCTTTGGGCTCTGATGTTCTCTCTTCTGCATGACCTAGTCTATTGTGAAGCTTCCCACTGAGTTTCTCATCTGCTTCATGGAGCTTCTCATTGCCAAGATTTATTTGTTTGCTTTTTTTCAAAATTTCTATATTTTTACTGAATTTCTTATTCAAAGTCTCCATTGTCTTACTTAATTTTTTTAAAGACAGAGAGAAAAAGAGACAGAATGAATTTTATTTATTTTTTCATCTGGTTTTTTAGTTTCTCAGACACTAAGTTGGGTATGTGGTGCTTGTGTTCGAACCCAGGTCCTCGCACATGCCAGGCAAGCACTCCAACTGCTGAGCCACCACTCCAGCCCTTATCTTATTTAATTCATTCAAATGTTTGCCTGCATTCTTTTGGAATTCATTAATCTTTTTTAAAACCTTTCTTTTGAATTCTTTTTCCAGCATTTTATACACTTCATGACTTTGGAACCTGTTATATAGGAATATGAACTTTAGGAGATGTCATATTACCTTGTTTTTTCTTCTTTCTTGTGTTTCTATGAGGTTCATGCATCTTTTGAGATGGATCTCTTTCACTTTTACAGGAAGGCCTTCTTAATAAGTGGCCTTGTCTTGACAATGTGTCAGGGTATCAGTTTATTTTGTAGGGCTGAGTTTATTCCAATGATAGGATAATCTCCCCTATGGTTCCTGTGGCTATGATTAGTGAGTTTTGACACAATGTGAGCCATATTGGAGCCTGTTTCTCTGTATGTCTCACAAGAGTGGGGTCCCTGTGGTAATCCAGGAAGGTGTGAAATAGAAAAGTATTGGGGGCACACCCTCTGTGGTTGCTCCTGAAATAGCAGGAGAAGCCTCTATCAAGTGGTGGGGATTTTCATGGACATTGTTGATATTGGCTGTATTACTTGAAAGAGAGTCTGAGACTGGTTTTTCCAATTGTGGTAAAGGGCCTGAAGCATTTAGCCTCTGTTTAGACGGTGTTTCACGTGGAGAGGTGGGGCTGGGATCACAACTCCCCCTCTGTGGGGACCCAGTCTTGACAATGATCCATGATCTGACAGGGTCTGGGAGTGACTGATGTGGAGGACTATCACAGGTATGGTATCCACAGCAGTTGTGTGAATTCTCTCTGCTGTTACTGTGAGAGTGACTGTCCCGGGAGCAGGATTTCAGCTACCTAGCTATGCCCACCTTAGGACAGGTCACTCTTTAAGTTGAAGGAAGGACTAGGCTGCGGCTGAAGGTAGGTGCGTTCCTCTGCCCAGCGTGTGCGAAGGCCTGGGCTTGGTCCCCAGCACTGTTGTTGTGGTTCATGGAGAAGCAGGTGAGTGATGGGTGCCACCTTGAATTCTGACTGGTTTTAAAAGTCTTTTCTAAACTAAATTCTCACTTTCAAGGTCAACTAATAGGAAGATGAATAACAGCAGGAGTTACACGAGGGAAATTCATGGTGTTCTTTCAGGCTTGATAAGAATTAAAAATTTAAATGAAAAATATGAGAAGTTGTCATACCTATTTTGCACAATTGTAAACATGCATTTAAAAGAGCTAGGTCTTCCTATCTTGCCAGAATTATAAGAAGCACACAGAGCAAATCCCCTCCATGTGCAGTCATGTAAATGGCTATGGTTTTGAGTTGAGGGTGTGCAATCTGATAAAGTCAATGCCAGCGATAGGATTCTAAAACTGAGCATGCAAAACTGGGTTCATCCTGAAACCGAGGCTGTGGCACTATTTTATATTGCAACAAGGACAGAATAACGTCACTCTGAAAAGTATTTTTACAACTCTACGATGAAAGCATTTCACACTGTCTTGACAGATGTCTCCACTGTTTCATTTGGTGGTTTTCTTTCTGTTTGCTCTTTCTAGGCCTGTACCCAATAGGAAGTTCTGTGTGTTAAGTCCCCTTACTTGCCCAGGACTGCCTCTCGTAAACCCTGTCCTCAATAGCATGGACTAGCTGTGCTGCTGGCCAGGCCAGCTAGCCACAGAACAAAGCTCTGCATGGCCCACTGAGGCAGGGCCAGCTTTTCAGAGCTGACCAGGGAACATGGGGTGGATCTGGGCTAGGAACTGCAGTGCACCTTAGCTGGGGAAGAGAGCTGGACATGTGGTCGGTCCTCTAGATCTGGGCGAGTGGCACATGGTCTGGTGGAGACTTCCTGTTGCTCACATCCTGACCAGCACACTGTGGTCAGCGCTCTGGATCTGGCATGCTGACTGGTCTGTGGTGGTATCTCATTATTGTTTTTCATTTCCCTGACGACATATGAGATAGAGCATCTTTTCATGTGTCATCTATGCATCTTTTTAGTAAGGTGTCTGTTAAATTGGTTTGTTTTCTTATTGTTGAGTTTTAGAAGTTCTTTGTATATTTTGGATCATAGTCCTTTATTAGACAATGTCTGTTGCAAATATTTTACCCCAGTCTATGGTTTTTCTTTTATTTTCTTGACTGTCTTTCACAGAAAATGTTCATTTTAATGAAGTCTAACTTATCAGTCCTACTTCATGCATTACATTGTTGTAAAAGTTATTGCTAAACTCAATATTGCCTAGGTTTTCTCTGATGTTTTTAATCTATTGTTTCTTAGGATTTTTATGATTTTGTGCTTTACACTTAGGCCCATGACCCATTTGGAGTCATCTTTTGGGGAGGATACAGGTCTATGAGTCCTGTTGTTCCTCAACACTTGTCTAGAAAACTCTTTTCTCTGTTTTTCTGCATTTGCCCCCAGTTGCAGACCAGCTGATAGCATTTATGTGGGTCTGCCCCTGGGCTCTCCGTTCTGTTCCATGACCTGTCTGTACTTTTGCCAATACCACACTGTCCCAATGGCTGCAGCTTTGTAGCACACCTTGAAGTCAGACCTCATCTGTGCCCCAGCCTAGTTCTACTGCATCAGCATTGCATTGTCTGTTCTAGACTTTGCCTCTCCATGTGCACTTTAAAGTTAATTTGTTGATACCCACAAAATAACTTGCTAAGTTTTTAATTGGGACAGTATTGAACCTATAGATCAAGTTGGGAAGAATTGACATCTTTATGATACTGAGCCTTCCTATCCATGGGAGCATCTCTCCATTTATTTCATCCTCTGATTTCTGTCATATCAATCTTATACATATTTTGTTAAATTTATATCTAACTGTTTCATTCTGGGAGGTTCTGATGTAAATGGTATTGTGTTTTAATTTCAGTTCCATTTGTTCATTGATGCTATATGGGAAGTGATTGACTTTTGTATATTTACCTTGTATCCTGCAACATTGGTTAATTGCTCATTAGTCAGTCTTTCTTTCTTGTTAATTCTTTTGTATTTTCTTTTTTTTTTTTAAGAGAGAGGGAAAGTGAGAGAGAATAAATTTTGTTTAGTTTTTCACATGGCTTCCATTGTTCTGAGACCTTGTTGTGTACATGGTGCTGAGCTTTGAACTCATATACTCGCGCATGCCAGGCAAGTATTATAACCAAACCCAATTCTTTTGTATTTTATACACAGGAAATCTTATCATCTGTGAAAAATGACAGCTTTATTCTTCCCAATCTGCATACCTTTTGTTTCCTTTAATTGTCTTACTGCATTAGCTAGGAGTGACAAGACAGTGTTGGAAGCAGTGGCAGAGGGGAAGTCCTAGTCCTGTTGCTGATCTCAGTGGGAAGTTTCTGGTCTCTGCCATTCGGCATGGTGCTAGCAGCAGGTGTTATGTAGGCTCTTTCTTCAAGGCAAGGAGGTTCTCTTCTATTTCTGGTGGATTGAGTATCATCATGAACTGGTGTTGGATTTTGTGAAGTGCTTTTTCTGCATCTATTGACAGAGCATGTGACTTTTCTTTTCTCTGTTGCCTGGAAGGATTACATTAATGGATTTTCAAAGGCTGAACCAGCCTTGTACACCTGGGTTAACACTTGGTCAAGCTATGTACCTCTTTTTATATGTTGGATTCCGTTTGCTAATGCTTTGTTGAAGATTTGTACATTCCTGTTCATAAGTGGCTGTCTGCTGTGGTGTCAGTGTGATGCTGGTCTAGGAGTGACCGAGAGGCCTTCTTTCTGCTTCTGTCTCCCTGGGTCCTGTGGAGGTCTGTGCTCATGATCGTTGCAATGAATTGTAATTCTCTTTACCCTCTTCTGACTCTGCATTTGGGGATTGTGGTTTGCCCTATGATCTTACTTCTCTTATAAATCTAAGAAGAGTTGTTTTTAATTTTCAGTTTGCTCAGATTTTTACAAGTTGTTGGAACAGAGTGGTGATTTCCAAGATTTTTACATCCCAGATCTGCTACATGTTTTTAAAGGGACTTTGAAATACTCTTGAATGAATTTTTTTTTAAAGCTCATTTGTCTTTTTTTTTTTTTTTAAGGAAACAGAGTTGGGGGAAATAGAAGGTAGATTTTGTTTAGTTTTTCATCAGCATTCATTGCTCTGACACTTAGTTTGTAAGTAGTGCTGGGCTTTCAACCCAGGTCCTTGTGCATGCCAGGCAAGCGGTGTGCCAGCCCCAGCTCTTTTGTCTTTTTTTTTTTTTTAAGAGAGAGACAGTGAGAGAGGGAGAGAGAGATAAAGAGAGAGAGAGAGAGACAGAATCAACCCTATTCAGTTTATCACGTGATTATTGTTGCTCGAACAATTCATTGTGTGCATTGTGCTAGGGCCTGAACCTGCATACTTATGCATGCCAGGCAGGCACTGCTCCAGCCCCTCATTTGTCTTTTAAAGTGTGACTCTACTGTGGAATATATGAAATGCATGTACATGATTCCAATCCATTTAAGGTAGTTACTATTGAATCACTATCTAGACAAGGGAAGGAGTACTGTCAATATCTTAGGTCAGGCGTCAGCATGCTTTTCCTGAGAGGGATCAGGCAGTAGGTTTGTTTGGCTTTGTGGCCCTTAAGCCTTCTGTCGGTGTCTCGACCCTTCATTGTAGCACTCGATACTCTCAGACTTAATTTTTTCCACTCTAGTGGATGTGTAACAGTACCTCATTGCCACTTTGATTAGCATTGCATTGGTTATTAATGAGGCTGAGCATCTTTTCATTTGTTTATTCATTAGTCAGGTTTTCTTCTTCGAAGTGCTCATTTAAGGCTTTATATAGTCTTCACACTGAGCTGTCTGTCTTTTGCTTTTTTTAAGAGAGAGAAGGGACAGTGTTAGAGAGAGAATCATTTTTATTTAGTTTTTCATGTGGCTTTCGTTGGTCCAACACTTCACTGTGTACATGGTGATGGGGTTCGAACCTGTGTCCTTGCCACATGCCAGGCAAGCACTGTAATCCCGAGCCACCACTCAAACCCCATTGTCTTTTTTTTTTTTTTTAACTGGCCAGTAGGAACTCTCTCTGTGGGCTGGATACTATACGTGTGTATGTATGTGTGTGCGTGTGCACGCATGCTTGTGTGTGTTGGGGGTGGGATGGAACACAGGGTCCCACACGTGCTGGGCAAGTGCCCTACTGCTGAGCCACAGCCCAGCCCTGGGTACCCCTTTTCCCTGAGTGATCACTGGTGCAAATGTCCTCTCCCAGTTTGTGTCCTGTTTTTGTGCTTTTTATCTGGTGTTATTTGACAATGTATTTTCCATGTGGTCACATTTATTAACCTTCCTTTGTAGTCTAGTTTAAGAAACCCTGCCCCACCCTAAAGGCACGAGATGTTCTCTCACATTCTCTTTTGGGTGCTTAACAGCTGGGTTTTCACACTCGGGTCCTAGATCTGAGCAGGACACTTACACGTGCTGAGGCCAGGGCCTCATTTCATGTCTTCAGAGTAGGGGGAAACATGGAACCATGGGGAACCCAAAGTGGGGAACCATGGAATGCAGCAGCCTTGGCTTGCTCTGTCATTATACATTTGTTCTTGATTGTTTGATAATGATTCACTCCTAATTGTAAGACTTTCTTTAACAAATAAGAAAACAAAACAAAATAAAAAACAGAGTGGCTTCTGGGAGTCCCCTCATTTCCCTCCGGTCCCTCCTGCTGTCTTACTCCACGGCCCATTAGGGTCTCTGTTCTCTTAGTCAGTTGGTCTGTCCCAGCACCCACAGCACCTCTTCACAGTTGCTATAACTTTTTGGTGCATTTAATTAACTGGTAGCCAATTTCCTGTATTTCATTCTTCAAATTTTTTTTATCAGTTTGGCACATTCCATTAAGAAATAACATACTGGGCTATTTGGAGAACGTGGCATCTTTCCTGTTCTGGAGTCTTCCAATTCATGCACACAGTGTATTTCATTTATAGAGTTAGTCCTAGGGCTGCATTGGTGAGGTCATGACCCTCAGTCTCATTCAGGGCCTGGGTGACCCTTATTTCCAACAGTCTGGCCCCATGTGTTTGGTGAGAACAGCATCCCAGGCCTTGCCAGAAACAACCTTCCTCTCCTCCTGCACACCAACCTTGTTCCTGTTCTGCTCATTCCCTTCCTTGCAGGGTCCGTGAGGATATCTGGAACTTAGATTAAAGGTAGTTAAGTAGGTGAGTGGGAAGAACAGCTGAGATTCTTCCCCAAGTCATCACGAACGCATTTTACATTACTGAGACCGTCTCCTAACGTTTGCAGAATTTCATAGAAACTGACAATGAGGGCAATGGCATTCTTCGACGCAGAGACATGAAGAATGCGCTCTACGGCTTTGATATTCCCCTCACACCCAGAGAATTCGAGAAGCTTTGGCAGAGGTAAGTGGTACCTGAAGGCTGGCCCTTCCTGCCGACAGCCTGGGGTCACTCATGACAGCAGGTTCCACACAAATCCTGCATCACTTCTTCCGGAAGGGGGGAATCTGGGTGTGGCTTCCTGTTGGTTGTACCTGTCCCGTGTCCTTGTTCCTCATTTCCCATGGAAAGCAGCTGTGATGGACAGGCGTCTTCAGGAATGTGGCGAGCCAGGAACCCTCAGCAGCAATACTGCACTAGAGAGGTTCGAGGGCCCAGCATCCCAGGAGCCCAAGTGCATACTTTTACTGTTTTAGAGAAATAAGTCTCTTTCCAAAGACTTGCCTCGAACACCACTCACTCAGCAGACAGGCAGGGGGTGGGGGAAGTGGTCCCCCATTGCCTGAAGGTGGAAGCCAACGTTGTGCAGCTGTTTTGTAGACAAGTAATTTGTTAGAAGAAAATAACCAAACTTTTGAAAACTTGGAGTAGCTTCCCCAGGGCCTCTTAAACAGGAAATAGTATCTAACGTAGCGCTGGCTTGCGAATGGAGTTTGGATTTAGCTGTTTGGGGATCGGCTCCAGTTGCAGCATTCCCTGTGTAGACGGCCGAGTACCCAGGCGCCCTCACCATGCTGCGTATTTCTGCATTTCAGATCCATCTTTGAATTACTTCCTTCTTCATTATTCGTCAGTTGCCACTTTGTCCCTGGGGTGGTGTAGCAGTGTCACATGTCCACTCAGGAGGCAAGCGCATGAAGCATTTCATGTCATTGTTCAGCTTTTCATCTGTCCAAAGAGGAACAAAGGCTGAACCTTTGGCTGCGTTTAGAATTAGGTGGTCGCTTTGCTGATTTAGAAAAGCAGCCTGAAGTTCTCACAAAGTCCTTGGTTTTTAAAGGTCGGTTCCAACGTGGGCCAGTTCAGACTCACTGCCTGCTTTCTGCTCCAGCAGATGAGATATGTCATCACACCAGGGTCACAAAAATCTTGGTTCAGGGGCAGATGGGCGGCTCCACCACTCTGGGGACCTTTCCGGGCAACTCAAAGATGCTTCTGCGCTTGGGGAGCTGTCACCAATAACCCAAGCGCCGCTGACCCAGCCCTGGCTAAGACAGAGTGCTGGGGTCCTAGAGGGCCGGACAGTGGTGATGACAGAGGTGACCTTGAGACAGAACTCTAGGGGTCAAGATGGAGATGGAGGACATTTTCAGTAGAGGGACCTCCTGACCTGGGGCAGTGGCATGAGACCCCAGGGCAGAGGGAAAAGCAGTCCCGTCCCTTCCTGTCATGGTTTCTGGGTGTTATTGACCAAGCCCTGTGAACAATGAAACTCCAGTGTGGTTGTGATGGGTACAGAGATGCATTTGGTAAGTGAGTTAGGAGCCCGTTCTGGGGTACGCGTTTGGGAAATGAGTCTCAGGAGACTGCTGCGACCATCAGGTGGCCAGGAGGTCCCTGAGCAGCACCAGCCTCAGGAGCGAGCGGTGTGGGAGTCCACTGGCCCCGAGAAGCGCACACGTGTTCCCTCAGGACGCCGGAACCTTTTCCGTTCCTTGGAGGTGGACACTGCTGCGTCCGTCTGAAGTTTCTTTGCACGCTAACCTTCGTCAGGGAATGTGGCTCTCTCCCGCTGGGTTC
This sequence comes from Aplodontia rufa, assembly GCA_004027875.1. Classification (NCBI taxonomy): domain Eukaryota; kingdom Metazoa; phylum Chordata; class Mammalia; order Rodentia; family Aplodontiidae; genus Aplodontia; species Aplodontia rufa. The sequence continues at coordinate 20,846 of PVKS010011328.1, forward strand.
TCAGTTGCTGTGGTCAGGATTCTGTCCACTGCTCGGCTGACCTCAGGCCACAGATGTTGAGTGGTTAAGATGGACGGTTCTTCAGCCAATGTGTGGGCGAGTCCTCCCCACTGGCAGCTGTGTGGCCTCTGTGTGGCCTCTGACTTCTCTGTGCCTCACTGTCCTCCTGCCACCTGGGATGCTGCCGGAATGGGCCAGGTCATGCACGGAACCCACCCTGTCCTTGCTGCAGGGTTCTTTGCTCTGTAGGGAAGACCCAGACGATGCATAGCAGAGAGTTTCCTCCTCAGAGTGTCAGAGTGTCACGTGTCTTAAGAGACACACTTGGAGAGCGTGTGCCGTGTCCTCCGGGACGAGTGGGCTCAGCTTGGCTGAACTCGCCAAGCTCCTATCTTCACATAATGAGGTCACTTAGCTGAACAGTGAGAGGTGGGACAGCAGCAGGAACCCAGTGCCACAGAACAAGACCTGGGAGCTGCAAAGTGGAGTCATGGGTGACGCCATCCCCCTCCCTCCTTCCCCCAGCTCCCCAAGGTGCTGTCAGCCAGCAGGTCTGCCACCCACGACCTCTCCCATGGTCTTGGTTTTCATTCCCCATCGTTCAGTAAAGTAGTGCCCTGTAAGTTTGCAAATTATCGCACCTGCCATTTTAATTTTATTTCATTAAACTATTTCCTAAAAAGTACATCATGCTATGTCAACATTTCAAAAATCAAATTAAATTTGTATTGATCTGGGATTTTGTTGACCACTGCCTCCCCCCACATTTGTTTTATTGTGCTGAAATATACATAATGTAAAATTGATCATCTTAAACATTTCATTTATTTATTTATTTATTTATTTTGGTACTGCAGATTGAACCCAGAGGCTCATTACCACTGAGCCACATCCCCAGCCCTTTCTATTTTTATTTTTCTTTATTTTTATTTTGAGACAAGGTCTCCTAAGTTGCTGAGGCTGGTCTTGAACTTGAGGTCCTCCTGCCTCAGCCTCCCGAGTTGCTGGAATTGCAGGATGCACCACCAGACCTGGCCCAACTTGGGCATTTAACACATATGGTTCTGTGGCACTATATGCAACCTTCCCCGCCATCTGCCTCCAGTGCTCCCTTCATCTTGTAAGTGGCTTTGAAGCCGGGTGCTTTGAGTGGCATTGCCAGGGTTGGCTGTTGGCTGCCGTCTTGGCTGCTCCCCAAAACAGTGGTGTGGCCTGGTGCAGGGTGGGGCGGGTGATGGTATTCTACCTGCAGGACCAGTCTGGAGCCAGGCACCCCACCACCCTGGACCTTTTGTGCCCAGCCTGCAGAGGGAGAGGAGCAGAGAGGACGATGCCCCGCACAGTGGGCCTGGGCCCGCACAGTGGCCACCACTGCCCCGGTTCTGTTGGCCAGAACCCCATCTGCGGGAAGAGTGAGAGGAGCAGTCTGCGTGTGTGTCCAGGAGGAAGAAGCAACAGGGACGGGGGACTCAGAACGGCATCTGCTGCATGTGAATTGCCCCCAGGTGAGGAGCGCTCAGGGTGGAGGAAGGTCCAGGAGCACAGTCCTCAGCATCCAGCCGGAAGCGGAAAGCAGGCTTTCACACAGCGAGTGGGGCTGAAGCTGTGGGAAGGGCTGGAGTCCAAGATGGGGATGTGGCTGTGCAGCTGCTGAGGCCGTAGCGGAGGGCGGTGCTCACAGAGACCCTGACCTGCCCCCTCCAGGCACCAAGGGCAGCAGGGTATCTCCTGGAGATCATCAAGCTGCCTCCACCCTGGCTGGAGCCCACCACCCAGCCCAGCCAGGTGCCACAGATGCTGAATGGTGGAATCTCAACCCTGGGCTAAGCAGGAACCATGGCCACCGCCCGCCCTGGAGGTGGCACTGGGAAGCACACGGCCCTGCCTGCATCCAGTCATTCCACCCTGCAGCCCGCCCTGGATGTGGGCATGGACAAGCACAGGCCCAGAACCACCGGGTGAACACCCCCACCCCCGAAGAGGGACGGTACTGCTGGCTAACGCAGGGGACTGTGAGAGAGGAGGGATGGCACAGCAGCTGAACCCATCATGAGGCCAAGACACAGAGGAGACCTAGTCCTGAAGGCCAGGAGACCACCTGCTGCAAGGAGCAGGGTGGATAGCAGAAGTCAAGTCTGCAGGTCAGGAAGTCAGTGAGGTGCTGTCGCTGTGGTCTAGGAAGAGGCTGCCACTGGCTTGTACCAGGGCACTGGAAGGAAGGAAAGGCTGACCAGAGATTCAGGAGGGGAGGATCCGCCTTTAGGAGCCTAGAAAAGAGGCTGTGGGAGCAGAAAAGGTGCTCTTGGGATGTGCCATGCGCAGATGGAGACCACATGAGTGGCCGAGTGGCCATAGCGCGGGGCTGTGCTGGGAGCAGGCTCCCCCACCTATCCCAGAGCATGCTCGGGCCTTGGGATTCAGTTGCTTATGGGCTACCTGGCATCTACAACTATGACAATTAGTACCAAGATGGAAACACAGATCTGGCTCTGGCTGTAATATGAATGCACACCATTTTAGAAGACTCAGAAAATCCAGAAAAGCATGAAGGAAGAGAAACACAAGCGCCACTGTCAGTCCCGATCCACTCCGTGGAGATGAGGAGAGGGAACTCGTGTTTTGTTCTGTCTTTTCTGCCTGCTAACCAACATCCTTCACCGTCCTCACTTCCTCTTCCTCTGGCTTCTTCCTCCCTGCAGCACGTTTGCTGTCTCTCCTTCCATAGCATCTCTACTTCCACTTCCTGTGGGCCAAGCAGGGCAGTTGCCAAGGCAGCCAGAGCCTCCTTCAGCTGTCCTAACAACAGGGGCCCCGCTGTCCATCTCCCGGGGGCGGGGGGTGTCCCATGGTGCGAAGATGGTGTGCTACACAGATGCTCCCGAGGGAAGCCACCGCAGCAAAGAGTGAATCAGAGATGTCAGTGCAGATCGTCAGGCACCAAGCCAGCCATGCAGCCCACCCAGAGGCTGCGGGGTCATCAGCAGTATTCACAGGTGAAACGCAGGATTCCAGTGAGTGTCCGGAACGTCAGTGTTAGAGTGTAAAGAGAAGAACCGTGACGAGTACCTCTGGGACCAGGAAGCAAAGCCGTTCCTGCAGGCTCAGCCAAGGAATGTCCAGAACACGCACCAGGGACTGGCACACTGCAAGGGCGAGCCTCAGGATGGGAAGGCTGGAAAAAGTTACATAAAGGGCTCCTGAGCTTAGGAAAGAGAGGATTGGATGGGCCGTGACCACAGGGTGGAGCTGTCAGACACCACCTGTGACCTACGAGCTGGCCGGGTGGGCTCCTAGCTCAGCAAAGATCTTCTCAGAGGCCCACGCTGTCTAGAACTCTAATAGGCAGTCCGCATCTGAGGCATGGCTCCATCTAGGGCTGGGCCAGCACTTGTTGGGAGAATAGAGGAAGGCTGTGGCCCCATGGGGACCAGAGCAGACCGTGCCTCCCCTGTCGTGGCCCAGGACTTGCTGCAGCGCCTGCTGGGCCAACTTTCCATTCTGAAAAGCTGCCATTTGAGCTTGAGACCACCCTCTGAGATGGTACCAGGGAGAATTCCTATGCCCCAGCTGCACAAGGTACCGTGTCCACCTTGCAGCATGACTGGGTCACCAGCAGGCCTTACCCCATGCCCCTGTTTCTGTGCCCTTACCTCTGTGGCAGTGGTGTTCAAAGGTACTTCTTTTTTATTTTTTTAAGAGAGGGAGGGGAGGAGAGAGAGCAAGAGAGACAGAGAAAATTTTATTTATTTTTCCATCTGGGCTTTGTTTCTCCAATGCTTAATTGTGTACATGCTGCTAGGGTTTGAACCCAGGTCCTTGCACATGCCAGGCAAGCGCTCCAACCACTGAGCCACCACTCCAGACCCTCAAAGGTACTTCTTAAATTCATGTAAGAATCAACCTTCTGAAACTGAGTGTGCAGGACTAACTCTGTGCAAGGCAAGACCACCAGTGTGAACATATCAAACTGCGTGCACAAGAAACGGCCAGAGTGATCTGATTACTTCATGAATCAGTGGCCACTGCAGTGTACACACACGGGCTATCATGGAGGCCGTGTTTATGTGCACATTTTCCCTGGCACATCTATTGCTGAACCGTTTTAAAATTCAGACTGTATAGGCAAGTTGATTTTTTTAACGTTATAGAAGGATTACGTAATGAAGGGTGAGATTATGTAAGCTGAATGAACTCTCGTATTATTCACGTTCGTAACAGTGTTTTAGTTGCAATTGTACGATCTGGTCTTCTGTTTCTTTGAAATGAGAAGAGAATGTTCATGATCTTTATTAATGAAGTGATGAAGGAGTGCCTTTTCATTCAGTTCAAGTGTTGTGATTTAGAGCTTTCCTGGAAGCAGGCTCCACGGGCTGGGCCTCTGGGCCCCATGAGTGGCTGAAGAGCAGTCAGGCACGGTCCCCTCAGGAAACTCCCGTCCAGGAGGGAGACGAGACGTGTGCGGATGTGGTGGAGCCCCCAGGCCGTGAGCTTTGACACCAGCATTGTACCCTGGGCCGTGTGCCCCGAGGAGCACAGGAGGCCAGGGTCCTGGAGTTTGGACTGCGCTCAGAGGACAGAGAGGTTTCTGGAGAAGCACACCGCTAGCTGGGGCTTTCTGTTGGGGGTGGGCTATGGGCTCGGTCAGACCCTCCTGTGGAAGGAGCTTGGCCACAGGGGTCTTGACCAGAGCTGCATGGCTACTTTGCTCCGGTGACACAGGCTAGCGAAGGTCCTGACCCACGAGGAGAGGCCCTTTTGAGCAGCTGACTTACCACCAGCAAGTGGAATGGACCTTGATGGCCCTGCCTGGGAAGCGTCACTTTGTGCCCCAGCAGATGCCTCAGAAGAGGGATCTGCCAGCCGCCCTTTGTGGATGTGTTGCTTTGTTTTGTTTTCAAAGAAAAACCCTGACTTCAAGCATTGTGGTGGTCTTGTGGGTGGCAAGGCTGGAAAGGTCTTGAGCGCTGTCCCTGAATAGTAGCAGTAGCCGCTGCCGTACAGGGCACTGTTCCCAACCTGGGGCCAGCGGTGCCCACAGTGCTTCCAATGAGGACTGAGCCCAAGCAGGTCAGGCTTGCCAGGGTCTCCACACCTGCAAGTGCTGCTGGTCCCGAGCACCACCCTGCAGCACCCCACAAAGGAAAGCAGTCACTGGAGGGCGCAGGGCATAGGAGGACAAGGAGTGGGGAGAGGGAGGGACAGTGGCTCCGGAGGCTCGGGATGGGGTGCTGCTGGGTTTTGCAAACGCGGTCAGCCCTCCCATTCCTGGCTGCCTCCGCACATGTGCACACAGGAGCAGGCAGCAGGTCCCCAAGCCTCTTACTCCGCCCTCTTCACTGTGGGCTTCCGCCCCGTCCTGTGGGACTCAGCAGTTAGTAGAAGGAGGCTCTGGGACTCAGGCAGGCTGACGCCCAGGCAGGGTCCTCATGGAAGAGCTGGGTTCACAAGGTTGATCTGCTCAGAGCTCCCAGTTTATCGTAACTGCAAGCACCATTTTTATTGATTAGATGAGGATTAAGATCTTTCTGTAAAAATAAATGCTTTGCTTTTTTTTCTTCAAAGAAAATTGGCAATTTGCCTTAAAATTTTTATTGAAGTAATTCTATTCTATGTGAATAACATTGGGAGATAAAACCTCTCCATTATGCCTCTTTAATGAATTATAATTCAGAAAAGTCTCCATAATAGACAACGACATGAAAGGCACACAGCCCCCTGCTTATCTCGCCTTCCCGCCAGTCTCCGGTGGGGTGCATGTGACTGGCGTCTTCTCAAGGAGGACACGGGGCTTCTTCCATCCTAGAAGCAAGTGGTATCGTCTGTTGAAGTTGTAAAGTGGAATATACTTTTGGGGGTGTTCTGCTAACCTCGGCAGTTTCTTTTGCATGTGGAGCTCAATAACACGTTGAGAGTGGGAGGGTCAACATTAACACTGCATGGTCAGAGCTGTGGGCACGACTTTGGTGGCATCCTTCTGGGGTGGATGATGACTGTTGATAAGAACAATGGCTTTAACCCCTGATGTGCCCACAGGCCACCTGGGGACCCTGGTGAGTCCTCAGCACGATCCCAGCACGATCTGAGAAGGAGCTTCTAACTGGTCCTCAGGGCATGCTGCTCCCCCAGGCAGGCGGAAGCTGTCCAGCCCTGGACACCAACACACCCCCGTGGCTTCTGATGACAGCTTTCCTTTCCTTTCCTTTCCTTTTTAAAGCTATGACACGGAGGGAAGAGGGTACATCACTTACCAAGAGTTTTTGCAGAAATTGGGCATTCACTATTCACCCAACATCCACCGACCTTACGCAGAAGATTACTTCAACTTCCTGGGTCACTTCACTAAGCCCCAGCAGGTCCAAGAGGAGATCCAGGAGCTGCAGCAGAGCACTGAGAGGGCAGTGCCGGCCAGGTGGGTACGCAAGCGCTGGGGGCTGCGTCTGTGCTCTGTCACACTCTGTCACGCGTCCACTTCCGACTTGCGCTGGCAGTGTTAGCATGGAACTGTTACACATGCTCACGGCTGTCGCTGCTAGAAATTGGGGCTAAATTATAGAGCCAGAAAGCAGTTAAAAAGCTCCGAGCCTGCCCCGCCTTCCCCGTCGCAATCTCATACTGTTGTTCCATATCTTATGGGCCACCCCTGAAAGCCACCCTTTTCAGCCACGCACTGCCTAATGCCTGGCCCCTGCATCACTTTCCCGGCACCTTACACCTAGTGGGCACCCTGTAAATATCCTTGAGTGATCAGACGCCCTTTAACACACCACTTTGAGGACTTTTTACAATTGAGAACAGTTTGGCCATTGCAGGGGGTGGCTGGCGGGGTGTCTGTAACAGTGTCAAGGACAGGAATACCTTCCAGTGCCAGGGTCGTGCTGTGGCCCCAAAGAACGGGCACCGTATGCCCCTGTTGTGGTCATTGTGGAAGAACACAAGCAGTGGCTGCGGAAAGAAGCAGCTGGCAGAGAGGTTTCCAGGAGCCTGAGCACCGTGCCTGGAGAGGTGTCCAGTGCCCGTGCCGCGCGCGAGGACCCGGAGTGCCGTGCAGACAGCGATGCGTGGGGATTTGACGATGGAGTGTGGGTGGCTATTTTCAGTGTCAACTACCTGCTCCTGCCAAGTTTGCACCATTTATAACGTGGTGGAAATCGTGTTGGGCATGAAGTGACCATAAGCAACGGGCAGATTTCCCTGTCACGCAGACGTCAGTCCCAGTCCTCGGTGTTCACCCCCATGCTCTCTGCCCGTGGCTCTGGCCGAGCTCCATCCTGCTCCCACCTGCTGTGTGCCTGTCCCCAGCTGTCGTCCCAATGGCAGGCCTCAGCTCTCAGTCCCTCCACCTTGCATAGCGCCTGCATGAAGCCAAGGAAGTTAGGATGCCCAGGACACAGGGACACAGTATGGCGACTTGGTGGCTTTAAGGGAAAGCAGCTGAACATCCCCGAACTGTGTCTGAGTTACTGAGTCCCAGAGTCAAGTGAGTGAAACTCCGCGCAGAGCACGCGCGAGGTTGGTGTCAATCAAACAGGCGGCAAAGCTGATGGGAAAGTGACCTCCATCTTCACCTGCCGGCTCTTCACCCTGCCGGACCCACCAGCGCGGGCAACGAGGATCCTTCTAGGCTTTCTCGGCCCTGCCTTCTCTTCACAGTTCTGGCGAGCTCGGGAGCCGGGCTGAGGCTGCAGAACCACGTGCCTAACTGATGCACCCCAGCTGGGTCCTCCTGCCACACGGCGCTCCTCCACACGCGTGACCAGCTCCTGCTCTCTCCAAACTGTGAGCTGGTCAGAACCCTTCAGGATGGGCCTGGTTCCACTCTGCTGTCAGTGGGACTTTTGGGGCAGCTCGAGGTTGTGCCCCAGGACTTTTTCACCTCCTCAGTTATTCTGAAACTCAGATAAGACTAGTAGCTGGCAGTCATGGTGCATGAAAGGGGCCAGGGTTCTACATTTGTCTCTTGAATCTAACGGAATACTTCGGAGCGTGCAAATTTTTTTTAAGAGAGAGGAAGATAGCAAGAGGAGAGAAAGAATCAGTTTATTCATTCTTCCATCTGGCCTTTGCTTCTTCAACACTTAGCTGTGTACGAGGTGCTGGGCTTGAACCTGGGTCCTCATGCATGCCAGGCAAGCGCCATAACTGCTGAGCCACCACTCCAGCCCTGGAGTGTACATATTTTACAGATGAAGAAAAATCCTTTTTAGGCTTGTATTCATTTTCCAGTACTTGCTCTTTATTTAGCCTGAGTCTCATTTGAAGGCTGAGAATCAGAACAGCAGTGGCGAAGGAGCCATGCAGAAGGCACATGGGAAGGAGGAGTGAGCCCAGCAGAGGCAGCCGGCTAGGGCCATGTGGCTAGCGATGACAACGTCCTCATTCCTCATAGGGCTCACGGTCCAGACTGGGAACTGGACAGGGACCCGGAAGAGCTCCGCCGCTCTGTGTGGGCCAACATCGCTTCTGTCGGCTGTGCTCCAAACCTTGTGTACTCTGTGCACATATTTACTCTGAAAGGGAAATAATTACTGCCGAGAAGCCAGTCCAAGAAATGCTGAATGCCTCGTTTTTCTAAAAATATGGATCTCAAAAAAAAAAAAAAAAAGTTCTGATTTTTTGTCTACCTTCATTTGCTTTCCTTTCGGAGGACGAAGCGGGACATGATCATTGCAGTGGTGAGCAGCCGTGTGCAGCGTGGGGTGGAATTCAGAGTGCACCTGGAAGGGAATCCAAAGCCCGAGCTGTTGATAGACATTTGCAGACGCTTAACGCGGTCCTTTGTAATACGTGTTCCCATGTCACACGGGCCATCCCCTACTCTATTGAGGCCAGCAAGGGAAGGGCACAGATCATCTGGGTAGCTTCAGCGTGAACTGTACTGCCCTGCCAACCCGAACAGGCCTGGGGAATTTCACCTCTCTGGTCTCTGACTTTTCTGTCCCCGTGGGTCTTTTTTTCCAGGCAGGCTTACGGGACTGTCCCCTCCCACAAATGCCTGCCTGGGTCATGCGCAGTTGCCATGAAAGTCAGGGTTTAGAAGGGCTCACACATTCCCTGCATTGAGTGGTGACCCAGGGCCAGATGGCATCTGAGCCTATCAGGCCAGCGCCTGAGCTGGCAAAGGGAGCTTCTCAGACTCTGGCCCAGGTATCACAGAACTTAGAATCAGGCCCCTGCAGGCCAAGGGTACGGCTGTTCATTCTTAAAGACCACCACGCTTTTTCAGTCACTAACAATGATGTTTTTAAAATAAAGGAAGAATTTTTCTGAACTGACCAGCTGACTCACAGAGACTTGAATGTGTTCTACAGGGAAATCAGCCCTGGAGCTGGGGACAGAGCAGGTTGCCATGGCCTTCAGGGAAAGGTCCAGTCTTGTCCTCACACTGTCTCTTCTGTCATTGGGCTCAACAAGCCCTTCGCAGGGCTGTTGAGAAGATCAAGCACACACGAAGGAGCCAGGCTGGCTCCCACGTTGCCAGGTGCCGCAGGCTAATGGTGGCTGCATTTCGTAACGGTGAAGAGACCAGATCGAAAAACAAGGCGTCCCGGACTCTGCCTGTCTCCAATGCCGATGGCACCAGGCCTGCCCACAGCGCTCCTGTCCTCTCCACTCCTGCCATGGGGCCTTTCTCCCTGGGGAAGTTCTTCCTGCAGCCAGCGCCACCTCTCAGGCTCTGCTTTGGTGCCACTGTCCCATTGAGGCCTGCCCACGCCTCTCTGCTTAGACCGCAGCCTATTGTCCCATGGGCATTCTATGTCCCCATGCATGGCCCTTTTTCTTGCCTATTAACCTACCCTGCAGGGCCCTCAGGTTCTGTCGTTGCCTCCTGTGACCAACTGGAGCGTAAATGCCCCTGGGGATGCCTGTTTGAGCCTTGCAGGTGCCCAGCACCTCTTGCAGCAGACACTGTTGTAGGAGAAGGAGGGTGTGTTCCACGTCTGAAATATCACTGCACTTGAAGGTTCTTGGTTCCATTTTCAAAGTACCAATTTCAGTTAAAAAAAAAAAAAACAGTTGTAATTTCTCTAGTGTAGGTTTGCTAATGATAATAAAATGATAATAGTGCACTCACAGTTTTTTCTGGGATACCTTTTAATGTAATGTCACACCAAGCCTGCAAAACATCTTCCAAATTAGTTCTTAGACAGGCAATCAAGTTGTTGCATTGGAGTGATCACAAAACGCGTGCTTTAAAGAAATCGTTTCCTGGCTTAGCTGTGTTTGAAGTGTGTTCTTTTCCAGGGATAAACTCCTGAGCCATTATGAAGACATCAACAAAGCCCTCACTGAGCTGGATCAATCCAAAACGGGCGCCATATCCGTCTGCAAGCTGCGGAAAGTGCTGCGAGAATGCGGCTGTCCCCTCAAGGAGGTGGAGCTGACCAGCCTGCTGGACAGGTTGGTTGTTGTTATTGACCAGGTGAACTAGAATCACTTCCCATGCCTGTGGCTGGGTGGGTCACGTCACCACGGCACACCCGTCTTTTCTAATGCTAGTTTTACCTTATCCACATCCCCCAAGCACTGTGGAAGTCTTATTGCTAAAAGCTGGGCCCCTTTGCCCTGCCAATGCTGCCTTCCTGTCCCCAGAGTCCACAACTCCAGTGCTTTTAACCAGTAGCTCCTGGTACTGACTGTCCCTATTTCTGGGGACACGCAAATTGCCACCTCCTGACTTCACTTGGAGGCAGTGTCTGTTGGCTTCCTCTTGGAAGATGTGGGCCTGACCCTGCCCTCAACTCCCACATCACCTGCTGCCAACCACCCAGGCCTGCCACCACCTCCACACTGTGGGGTGCATGAGAACTGTTCACAGGCTCCCTACATTGTGGCACCCAGTCTGAGAGATCCGTGGGAAGGATCCACATTGCTGCACCCGCTGCCCACGTCTGTCTCCCCAGCACTTGCCCAGGCGTGGTGATCTTGTTTGTCTGATCACTAAGTTTCTTGGGTACTCACTGGGCCTAATTAGGTCCCCAGCTGGCCCTGGGTGTGGATCTTCCCGCGAGCTCAGATGCACCAGCCAACTGCCAGCTCTGTGTCTCACACCCACTCCTTCTCCTTTCCTCCGGTCCAGAACTCTCTTGATGTGCTTTCTTAATGAACTCCTCTGCTTTGTTCTTCCTGAGATGCTTGCAATCAGCGCACGGAGCCACCTGGGCTGCTCCCCTCCCTTTGTAAATCTTCTATCTTCCATCTTTTTCTCTTCGCTCCACCTTCTGGGAGATGCCTCAGTTTTAGCACCCAGCACCTCTGTGGAGGTCATCGCTGCTTCCAGTGTGAACGACTGGTCAAAGTCCCTCGACTTACATCCTTTTGTTACTTCTTAAGCACGCTGTCTCACCGCCCTGAGATCAGCTACAGATTTTTTTTTTTTAAGAGAGAAAGGAATAGTTGTAACCCCCTCTGTTATCAAGGCACCTCCCAAACTTCTCTTCCTGGCTCTAATCTTCCTGGCTCTAACTGTCCTGGTTCTAATCTTCCTGGTTCTAATCGTCCCAGCTCTAACCTTCCGGGCTCTAACTTTCCCACAGGCACAAACATATACCCAATGACCTACTTTCACCACTGTCCTTAGAGCAGAGAACCAATCAGCATCTGCCCTCTGCTCCTAACTATCCCAACCCCCACGAAAATCCCCTATAAATGCTCTTGTACACCCGCAATAAGTGGGAACCCATCTCCAACGATTGGTTTTGGTCTCGGTGCGCCGGATTATTCCTTTCAATAGTGAGAATCAATTTTTATTTAGTTTTTCATATGGCCTTCATTGCTCTGATACTTTGTTGTGTACATGGTGCTGGGATTCAAACTCGGGTCTTTGCACATACCAGGCAAGCGCCATAACCGCTGAGCCACCACTCCATACCCAAGAGATTCAGTTTTTATTTAGTTTTTCATGTGGCTTTCATTGCTCTGATACTTCATTTTGTATGTGTGCTGAAGTTTGAATCTGAGTCCTTGCACATGCCAGGCAAGTGCCATAACCAATGAGCAACCACTCCAGCCCCAGCTACAAGCTCTTAAAAAGTCTTCTTTATCTGAAAAGTTTCTCATCAGTGTCACTTTAAAACAGGCCCTCAAGCCAGGTGCTATGGCACACGCCTGTAATCCCAGCAACTTGGGAGGCTGAGTAGGAGGATCCTGAACTTGAGGCAAGCTTCAGCAACTTAGCAAGGCCCTAAACAACTTAGTGAGACCCTGTCTCAAAATAAAAAGTAAAAATGATGTGGCTCAGTGGTTAAGTGCCCCAAGTACCAATCAATCCCAAGTACCAATCAATGAATCAATAAAACAATCCTTCATGTTAGATGTTTTCCTGAAAAATATGCTTCTTTTAAGAGCAGGTTAGAAGCTCTACACAGTCAGGTAAAATCAGCATGTTGTTTCTGTGGCGAACACCCCGCATCAGGAGCGGGACACCCCTTGTCAGGTGGAGGATGCCCAATGTTGGGCAGGTGGGGGGAACCCCATGTCAGTACCGTTAAAGCTTTTCTTTCGAGCTGGCCAGATTTACCAGAGAACAGAGTTGCCAGTTAAAATACAGGATGCCCAGTTAGATTCCAATTTCAAGGAAACATTAAATTAGAGTACAAGTATGTCCCAGGCAGTATTTGGGATATACTTACAGTAAAAGACTTTGTTGTTTGTTGCAATTCTATTCCTGGACACCTCGTTTAGTTTTTGTTGTTGTTGCTGCTAAATCTGGCTGCCCAGCCAGAGAGTACCTTTGTTCCCTGCTGCCAGCAGAACGGGGAGATTTGGTGACTGGTGCAGCAGCTGAGTAAAGCCTCCAGAGAAACCCAGCTTCCAATTCCTGGATTCACTTCCGGGGAAGAATTTCACTGGGTGTGGAATTCTAGGTTGATGATTTTTTCTTTCAAAACTTGAAACTTCTTTCTCACATGGTTCTAGTGGAAAATGCAGTGCATTTCGGCCATTATTCCTCCGTGGGCAAGTCCTGTTTGGCGTTCCCGGGAGCTTTCTCTCAGCTCCCGGCCTCCTGCAGTTTGGATGCGCTGGGTGCAGCTGTTTCTTGGCCTTACCCTGCTTGCTGTGATTTGGGCTTCCGGGACCTGTGGCTTGGTGCCATTGGTGTTGGAAAGGTCTTGGCTTTTATTACTTCAAACACACTTCTCCTTCTTTCTTCATCCCCGGGCATTTCCACGAAGAGGACGCTTTTGGCCTCTTCCCACCATCGAGTCATTCTCTCTTGGTTTGGATTTCTTTCCCATTCTCTTTTCAGTTTGTTTCAGTTTGGATGCTTCAGTGACACCCTAATTCCTTCCTCCACCTGCCTGGGAGCTCCTTCTGACGTACAGAGGGTCACGCAGCTCTCTTGGTTGTAACCCACTGTGGTGACGCCAGCTGGGTTGATGTGGCAGCGTTCTGTGACCTTCTGACTAGAGCTCAGCCTGCTAGTGGCCTGAGTCCCTGGCTGTAGCCTTCGAAACTGTCTTCTAGCTTGTTTCCTTCTTTAGGTAAGACAGGAAGCTAGATGGTGCTGTAGGGGCTGGTTTCCCTTTCCTGGGTTGGGGTAAATCCGATTAAGCCTCTTCCTTAGGAAAGTGCTGTGGAGAAGGTTCTGGGCTCACTTCACAAACATTGCTCTTCCCCACCCACTGGCGGAACATCTGTGGCCAGATTCCTGTAGGTTAAGCCCCTGGGCCTGTCAGGCCTGAGACTCCAGCCCACACTCAGCCCCTCCCAGCTTGTCAGGATTATTCTCGACCCCTACCAGCTTTCAGCACCAATGGTTTCTGCTCCCACAGATCATGTCCCTGCTGTGATCTTCTGGATGTGCCTCTCCAGACTTCAGGGTGATTTTTTGCCCTGTGACCTCTGTCTTTACCCTGGGCCCAGGAAAAGCTCTCAGTTCCCAGTTTGTTTAGGTCTTATTGGAATGAGTGACACTTTTGAATCCTACATATGTCCCCTCTTCCCTCCATCCCACATCTTTTTATTTCTTGTTTGTTTTACATTCTTCTTTTGCTGGAGTACTTCCTGAAGTAGCATCCAAAGAAAGGTTGGACAGGAAGTAAATTTTCGGAGTTCTTTTGGTCTAAAACTTTTCAAATGTCTGCTTACACAGATTCTTAACTTGTCTGAGCCTATAACCCTGGGGAGAGAAGCACTTTCCCTTTACATTTTGAAGCTATTATCCAAAGCTGTGGCTTTGGTGTGTGTGTGTGTGTGTGTGTGTGTGTGTGTGTGTGTGTGTGTGTGAGAGAGAGAGAGAGAGTCTAGGAAGGGAGGGCATTTGCATCTTCAAATGCTTACAGGTTCTTCCTCAAACAGTTTCTGCTCATTGAATCTATTTCCAGCTGAATAAGAATTCATATGCATTTAATGAACAAGCCATGGGGAAATTGCAGCAGATAAATAATTGACTAATGATTATGAGAGTCTGGTTAAAGACACAGTCAGGATTGATACTTGTATAAACAACAACGAAAGAAGTGTGGGATTTCTGCAGTCCACCTTTCAATGGGATGATCAACTTCTCCACGCATTGAAACCTTAATAAGGATCAGCACGCTTGCTTGTTTCTTCTCAAAGACCCCTTGATGATAAACGTCTTGGCTATCAGTAATTACATGGAGATTATTCTTTTCTAGATCCAAAATAGACTTTTCTAAATGCTACGGAGGAGATTAGCATATGCATTTGGTTTTATTACTACATTTTAATATCATGCCGGCAATTGGTGCTGCTGCTGAAATGGCGTTGATTGTCCTCTCCCTCCGTGTCTCCGTCACACGCGCCGACCCGTCGCGGGCCATGCAGGGCTGCTATGCAGCTGTGAGTTGGCAAAGCTCAGCTCTTGGCTCATCGTCTTTGGAAGCAGATCTATGAGTGGCTGGAAACTTCTCTCTCGGGCTTCGCAATGTCCCCAGCTGTTCCGCTTTGACACTTGCATCCCATCCGGCCCAAAGAAAGCTTGGACTCTGAAGTACCTCTAAGGCCCCAAGAATGTATGTTAGGGAAATGTGAATTTTGAAGGCAGTGAAACTTTATTTGCAATTATTTTACATCTTTAATAAATATGCTACATATTCGTAGGGGACCTCTGAATTCTACCCACAATCCACTCCTTCAGAATTTAAAGGTAGTTTCTTCAGTGTCAGGGTTGAAGGCACAAAGGAACCTCCATTTCTCCCAAAGTGTCCTTGTGGAGGCTAACACAGATGCAGTTTTTATTTGAGAAAATATTAAGCTAGCTAGGCCTTGCAAAAATAATCTTTGGAGAGCTTTTGGCTCGACAACTTCATTTCTTGAAGAGTGAGTGAGTGTCTGTTTTACTTGGTTCCTCTTGTGCTTTTCCCTCTCTGACAAATTTCCATTCTTTTCCAATCCCACTGCCATGTCTGAGGCAGGCCCTGTCGGGTAAGGCCTTGGCCACCAGGCTCTCTCCCTGCGCTGCTGAACTTGTGTTCTCTTTCCAGGCGACTCTGACACTGCTGTCAGGTTTATCCCCCACCGCTGCCAGGGGTCGCCCTGCAAATGTCACGTCCCTGCCCATGCACTGGCCCCTGCCATGGGCCCAGCTTCTTGGACTGGGCCTCTCCTCACTGTGTCGGAGCTGCGAGTACTGTTGGCCCACTGTCACGGCTCAGGTCTTCAGGGCAGGGCAGCCTGCGGCCCCAGCAGCAGGGGCCCTGGCTCTCACCTCTCTGTGCCCTCGTGCTGCGGGGTTTGTGTGTGCCTGCACAGCTGCTTGGCACATGTAGCTAAGGGCCTCTGTGCTCAGCACTGTTGAATGAACAAGTGGCAGGCTGTGTGACAGTTAGTGCTTTCTTTCTTTTTTGGGGGGACAAGCTGGGGAATCAGCTGGCATGAGAATTCCATCAATTACCTGGACTTCTTGAGAACGCTGGAGAAGAGCAGGCCCAGCAGACCTCAGCCCAGGGAGAAAGAAGAAAACGCGCCAATCAACTTCTCCACGCTGAGCTCCGAGGAGGTCGTGAGGAGCATCCAGGAGGTCGTGGACTCCGCCCAGCCAGCGTTGCTAAAGGTAGGCAGACTTGGGATCTGCAGCCCGCCTCCGGCCCCTGCAGGGCCCACCCACCTTGCTCCTTGCCCAGGGTGGCTAGTTCATCAGGTTGTCGATTTGAGCAAACAGCATCCCCTTTCCTCTAGAAAAACCTGCCCTGTTGCCGCCTAGTCTTGTTCACAGAGGGGCAGGTGCTCCGTGTTCAACCAGCGCTGGGTGGGGGTGACATTGAGAGCTTCCAGGCAGAGGACAGAGGCCCTTGGGCTGTGCAGGCCCACATGTCCTCTGAGTTCTCAGTGTGCCCAGGCACTGGGCCCACGAAGATGAGTGACACAAGTTGACTGCACCACAAAGACCTCGTGGTAAAGGTGACCAGGAGGCCAGGCCAGGGTGGGGTGTCACCCAAGGGATGGATGTTTACAGCTTAGGTTTGCGTGGCTTGTGGGAGGTGCCAGCACCGTGTCTGTCTGGAACCAGGCTGTGTCCTCAGAGACAGTGCTCTGGAGCCACACTCCTGGCGAGGCACAGTGGTCCCCAGGGGAGTTTTCTCCTGCAGTAGCAGCCAGAAGAGAAAGTGCTACATGCAGGAGGGGAGACAGCAGCCAGCGCATCCCGCAGGGGTAGGCTCAGACCACCACGGCCCAGCCTGACCTAGGACGGGCTCAGACCGCAGGGCCCTGCGTGCCGCGCCCCCAGCACTGCGAAGCCCTGGCTTCCAGATCATGAGCGAGGGGCCCCGAGAAGTAGCCCCCATAGCTTTCAGACAGCCACGCTGCTCCCCCGGAGCTCTGCTCTCTTGGGCCATGAACCTGACGAGGTTCCACGAGCCTCTTCTCTTGGATCATAGCCTTGAAAGGTAGGGCTGTTGCTTCTGTCAGACACGAGGGGAACTGAAGCTCGAACATGCTCAGGACAATGTGTATTTAGGAAGGAGCTACGTGAGTAGAGACGGAAGTGGGATTGTCCCAGCCCTCCTGCAGGAGGCTTGACCTGTAATTGAGCTCTGCTCCTTACTATCCAGAGCTTACCAGAAGGATCAACTTTAGTCTGTTGGGTGTTAAAGGCGCCAAGGCCAGAGGCCCATTTATGTTGTAAGACTTCAAAGAGAGCTGGTGAGATGAGAGGCACAGCAAATGCTCGCTCTGCACTCTTGAGGTTCAGGCCTTTTAAAAAAAAAAATTGAGATCCCTATTTTCTTGTGTATGTGTGGTGGCGGGCAAGTGGGCTCCGGGGTCTGAGGCAGGCAACGAGTGGAAAGAGGACCAGGGAGGCCAGCGTGGCCTAGCCGGCTCAGGAGAGGCCAGTGGACTTGGCCTGAGTCCTGGAGAGCAACCTTATGGGCATCCAGGAGCCTCCTGTGAGCACTCAGCACCTTCACATCTTTGATGATTATGTAGAGAGCGAGTTGTGGGCCAGCAGGAGACGCGCAGGACACCACATGTCACCCAAGGCCGCCTGCCCTGTGGTCACCTGGAAAGTCTTACGGACCCACATGTCCACAGGGACCAGGAGGGAAGGGAGTGAGTGGTGGTGGCCACAGCAAGCCAGGCAGCCCGGCTCTGTGGGAAGCTGACCGTGCAGAGCTGGCGGTGGCCACGTTGCCAGCGAGGTCTGGGCATTCTCCCAGGGAGCTGCGAAGTCTGCTCGCGTCTGGATGGTGGCACATCTTTCAGATTTATCGGAAATATTGTACAAGCCAAATAAATCCATTTCAGGATGGCGTGGCCACCTTCTCATCTAATGCAGTGCCACTTGATGCTGGTCAGGAAGCTTCTTGCTCTGCGGTCCATGGAACCTGCGGGAGGAACCCAGATTCTCATTTTTGAGAAATCCTCCTTCCATGATGAGGTGCTGAGCGAGAGAGCCGGGTGCTGCAGGGAGAGAGGGCCAGGGAGGAGAGGAGCGGCAAGGCCTCTCCTGTGGCCTCCAGGAAGGACAGTGGGTGCTTGTGCGTTGCTGGGTGCCACTATAGGTACCTTGGGGAGGTCTGGTTTCTGAAGCTACTTGACCTTGGAGTTGTGTGGTGCCCTACATGTTGCTTGCATGCCCTCTACCTGAGAGGCCCAGATCCCGAGGCTTAGGACAGTGGACCTCACTTGCGCCTAGGTCTGCTGAGCACCGAGGGCTGTCCTCGCCACACCATGTGCCTCCTAAGGTCCTTGCAGCGCAAAGCGCTCCGCTTGCTGTGTGTGATCTGGGATCTGTCCTCGACGTGTGCTGGAACCCTGTGCAGGCACATGTTCCAGTGCACCCAGTGAGACTTACAGCCACCTCTGAGTTCAGCGCGCCTCGATAGTGAGGAGGCTGAAGTTCAGAGAGCTTCTGGTGGAAACAGCCTCGGTTCAAAACCCAGTTCCTGGTCCCAAGCCCAGGGCCGCCCCCTCCGCACGCTCTGCCTCTTGTTACTCGAGCACAGTAAAATAAAACCTTGCCGCTCCCCGTAGCCTGTCAGGGTTACTTTGGCCACACATGTCACATCCCAGGGTGTGCCTCAGCCCAGAATGTGAACCAACCACACGAGCTCTGGGTTTGGGGTCGACAGGCACATACATTCTTGCTTTTAAAAAAATCTTAATCTACCACTCGATACAGACGTCCTAGTGCCGTAGGAATGAATGGTTCTGTTTCGACAGATGGAAGAAGTGTGCTTTTTTTTATAGCACGTTTTTCACCTCCCCAGTTTGACTGCCGCACTGCTGGATTGGCAGTGTGTCCCCAGCCCCTCCAGCACAGGCTTGTGGCAGTGGGCTCCTCTCGCCATGTGAGGCCACTCAGGCTGTGGCCCAGGGTCAGGAAAGGACAGCACAGAGGTGTAAAAGCCTGGCTGGGGACAGGTCTGCTGCAGAGGGAACAACCGCCCTCCCCCAAGGCACTCCCCAAGTCAGAAGTCTGCCCGAGACCCCTTCCCTGATACCTGGATCTGCCCTGAGCCTCCCGTGGTTTATGCTGGAAGGAGCTGGAATTTAATGGTTGAGAGACCCTGCCCAAGTTATTCTGTGTCCCCTGGAAAATGGGGCTCACGGGAGCCAAGGAGCCATTCCATTAGGTGACAGGGCCTGGGACCAGGATCCCCTGCCCCTTCTTGCTTCTGTACAGCAACAGGAGCAAGGAAGGCGAATCCCCTGCAGAACTCGAACGCCCTCCGTCTGCTCACCTTGACCGCCAGTCGAGGGTGGCGCGTTCAGCAACTTGGAATCCACAAGGGGCTTTTGTGTCCTAGATTGCATCTGCTCTCAGCAGAAATGACGCTTCGGGAAATGCTCCTGATATGTTCCCTTAACAGACCACCATTCTCTCCTCTGCTCCTTTTCAGGCATTCTCTGCAGTGGATAAAGAGGACACGGGGTTTGTAAAAGCTACGGAATTTGGACAAGTCCTTAAGGACTTCTGTTACCAGATAACGGACAATCAGTACCATTATTTTCTGAGAAAACTAAGAATTCATCTAACACCCTACATAAATTGGAAATATTTTCTAGAGAATTTCAGCCATTTCCTAGACGAGGTAAGGTTTCTATAGCGCATAAGCACCTTTTTGTGAAAATGAACTAAAATTAGTTTTTACAAAATGGGTAATTGATTGAAACCACATCACATAAACTGGCGATCGCCTCCTGCAATCATCTCATCCTAAGTGAAGAATCAGTGTGTATTCTACATGGAGTGTTAGAAGGTGGATATGTATCCTCTACTTGGTGGCAAAGCTTATATTTATTTTGTTTTCAAAAACACTTGGAGCTTGCTTTCATCAGGTTGTTTTAGAGTTCTAAAGCATCTTAGATCCCAGAAGATGATCCGGCATCCAGAGAGGCAGGCCTGCCAGGTGCCCAGCCCTGGGCTGTGTGCTGGTGAACCCGGAGGCAGAGGTGAACCTGGAGGGAGGGTTCTGACAGAGGCCCACGCAGCAGAAGAGGCCCTGGGAAGGCCAGCAAGGCCATCCTCCAGGACGGGTGGCCCTCTGTCCTTCCTGGATGGCCTCTGCCGCCCAAGAGAGGTTGCTCCTGTCCTCTGAGAGCAAACGGGCCGCCAGCATTAGCCGCGATTGCAGCCCAGCTTCCGACACCTATTCCTTGGGTACCATTCCGTGTGGGCGCTGTGCGAGGAGCAAGGACATAGGAGCCATGTACCTGCCTTCTGGGGAGGGAGGGGAAACTACCTGACACCCTCAGGACAGCCTACAGCCCTGTCACAGCAGACTGTCCGGACAAACACGCCCTGTGGCTGGCTGCTTCTGCGTACAATGAAATGGCAAACGCCTGAGTTCCCGAGACCTTGGTCACTGAGCTGTGATAACTTCCAGAAGTAAGTGGGCTGGAGCACATAGTGTGTACATTCTGCAGGGTGAGGTGGACAATCGCTGCAGCGGCAGCCCTGCAGAACTGTCCCTGGGCAGTGACTCGTGTCAGCCTTCTGGTGTCATTGTGAGGCTTGCACTATTAAAATCCCCACTTTGAAGATGAGGACAGTGGCACGGGGCGTTAGGGAATTTATCCACAGCTGCTCTGCTGGCGTGTGGCAGAGCCAGTCTGTGAACCCAAGAGGTCTGGCTCCTGGCTCCAGGCCCCCAAACACCCTTCCTTTTGTAATTCCCTCCATCTCTGCCATTTAGATGACATTTTGAAACAGCATATACTGTTGTGCTACGAGTTTCTAAACTTTGTGCCAACGGCGTCTATCGCGTTGTCTTCTGCGCTTCCACGTCCTCGCTTATCTTATGTGTTCAGGATGTGTCCGTGTCAGCACATGGGCTTGAGGTCACTCACGGCAGCTGCTATGGCCTGGCCCATCAAATGAGCATATTCTTTTGAAAAACCAAGCTGCCGCTCATGGTCATCACCTCCTTCTGAGATCCTTCCATCACCAGTCGGGCAGCAGGCCACCTTCTGCGCCATCCCCAACATCTGTCCCAGGTGCGCATGCCCTCACTGTGCCATTGCTGATGGGGGGAGCCCATGCTCTCCGCTTCGCTGGACGCTGCCACCCGTTCCTGGGTGGTTGTGCCGGTACACGCTTCCAGCAGGCAGTGCGCAAGGCTTTCCCCCAAGCTTGGCCCAGCTAAGCTTGGGATCATCGGATGTTTCAACTTCTGCCAATCTGGCTGTTAGTATCACCCAGGATTTTTGAGTGGGTCAGCCACCCGGGTTTCACTGTCCCCAAATTACCCGAAGGTTCCAGTCCTTTATGGCCATGTGATTGCAAATGCCTTCTCCCGGTCTGTGACGTGTTTGCTCCTTGTGTGTAGCACGCCTCGCTTTTAATGAGACACTTAGGTGATTTTAAAAGGAAGACACATTTGCTGTGGAATTTTGAGGAAGTTTCCAAAAGAAAGCAGCCATCTGAAGCCTGCAGCTGATGGCCTGATAGCAAGAACAGCCTAGGCACCTCGGTGAGCAGCCCCTGAGCTGGCTTCGTGTGTGCTCCCTGCAGTGTGTCGCCCCAGTGAGGGAGGCGGAAGGATGGGCTCCAGGAAGCCACCAACGTGGCCACTCCTGGGCAGTGCCCAGGCAGGTTCAGCTGTGGCACTGATGTTTGTCCTTGGAACTCATTTTTCTTTTCTTTTTTTTTTTTAAGGGAGAGACAGAAAGAAAGATTCAATTTTGTTTGTGTTTTCTTCTGGCTTTTGTTTCTCTGACAGTTGTGTATGTGGTGCTGGGGTTGAAACCCAGGTCCTCATTCATGCCAGGCAGGCACTTTAACTGCCGAGCCACTGCTCCAGCCCCTCATTTTTCTATTTTTAATACACTTTTTTAAGGTTGGAGACAACTCTTAATATATAATTGTCCTTTTTCTTTTCACTTAACATTAAATTGTACTGTGTCATTTGAAGATTTCCCAGACGCCAGCTACAGTGTCTGCACAATGCTCCACTGACTCCTTTTTATTGTTTTTTAAGAGAGGGACAGTGAGAGAGAAAAAAAGACAGCCAATTTTATTCAGTTTCTCGTGTGGCTTTTGTTGCTCCAACACTTCGTTGTGTACGTGGTGCTGGGGCTCGAACCCGTGTCCTCACGCATGCCAGGCAAGGGATGCAGCTTCTGAACCACTGCCCCAGCCCCTGAATTGTTTACTTTTGAGCACTTGGATTTTTTCCAGATTTCATCACTGTCATTTATTTTGCAGTGAGCACTTTATATGCGAATTTGTATTCACATTTTGAATTTTTTCTCAAGAAATAAAATAATGGTGTCAAAGGTTAGGAATACTTTTATTAATCTTCAAAGCAGCCCTTTATGTGTATTTTTCAATAGTTGATTCTTTTGGGTTGAGGCATATGAAGTCACCATTTTAAGTCGTAAATGGTTGAATATTGACTAACCCAGGTTGTTGGTACCTATCGTGCACTATCTGGAATATGCTGATAACCCTGAGGAATTGAAACCCCCCGGGGACAGCTGCTGTGCACATTCTGGAACATGTCACCCCACCCCTTTTCTATAGGCACCCTCTGGGGGCTGGTGGACAGATGAATGTGCTATTGAGTTTGGGGGCTATGGGGCTTCTCTAGACTCTTGGAAGTCTTTTTAATAAATATTTTTTCATTTGTATCCAAGTAGCCTATGCCCAGGTAGAAATAAAATTGAATTCTGTGAAAGATTTAAAAACTGAGATCCCTCGACTTAGCTGCTCCCCAAAGCCAGCACACTGGTTGCCACTCGCTCTTCCCACCTCCAGTCATGTCTAATGTCCCCCTCGCTGGTGCGGCAGATGAGGGGGCTGTGCCCACCCTGGCCGCCCTCTTCCTTCAGAGCATGTGCCTGGCTTGGTTGCAGGCCCGTTCCGTTTGTGGGCATGTGTTTCCTGTGGGCCCCATATCCCAGGCGCTGAGCAGGTGCCAGGTTCAGCAGTGAACGCAGACATGGCGCCTGCCTCCTAGGGGCCCATCCTAGCCAGCAGACTGGCGGGGAAGAAGTGGTCCAACACAGGCAGAGCCAGCGGGGCAGAGGGAGAAGAGGAGGGCAAGCAGAGTGACCAGGGCCCTCTGCACGCCCAGAGGAGTCACTGCCTCCCGGCCTACATCAGGAATCAGTTGGCTTGAGAAGAGATGTCCATGGTGTGGCTGCCATGGGGCAGCTGAAGGAATGGTCTGCAGGGGACACCATCAGAAGAGTTGATGGCTTTACAAGACACAGGAGTGGCTTGGTGTGCTCAGGCTGCCTGTGAAGGGCCCACGCGTGCAGGAGGCCTGCTCTCCCCTGGCCTCGGTGCCACAGCAGCCTTCACCCAGCAATCGGTGGTGCAAGGCTACCTGTGCCCACAGCTCCCCTCAACCCTGCTGGTCCCACCCAATTTTCTTCACCTTCACCTGTGGAAGCACTTTGCCCAGCACCCTGTGCCAAGGTCTAGGACTCTTTGGAAACTGAGTGGAGAGGGGAAGTGTGCCTGGAGGTGGTGCAGCTGCAGAGATGGCCTCTGGCCTGCACTGCCACCCCAGGAGCCCACTGCCCCTCCTGCTGCATGGCCTGCATGGTATGCTCAGGGTTCCTGGATCGACTGTACTAGTGTCTGCAATCCACAGGAGGGTGCAGGACGCATTACTGAGAAGCGAATACCTGAGCCCAGGGAATCAGAAGAGTGTGTGGTCACCAGAAGAGTGTGTGGTCACCAGGAGAGGGCAGCTTGAGCCAGGAACGTCTGGGCTGGGACAGTGAGACCCCACGTAGGTGTGGCCACAGGCAGTTCTGGTCATAGTGAATGAGTGTGTGGAACTTTTTCTCCTCCTGTTTATCTGCCATTAGAAGCAGGAGGTATGGCCTTGTTCTGGGCCAAGAAGAATTGCCGAGCCCTGTGCCTGAGAATGGGCTATCCGGCTCGGGTGGCCAGCGAGGGAGGCTGTGGGGCAGCACTGCATCACAAAGGCTTCTCAGGTTTCCTCCCAGGGCTTTCTTAATAGAAGGGAAGAGAAGCAACAAATAATAGGAATCATTAATGCCTCTTCCCTAAGCTCATTAAGTATGATACCAGTCCTCCTCTGCCTCCAGGGGATACGTAGGAGGCAAGTAATTAAAAAGAGATTACCAAAATGTAATTAAGACAGCCAGTGCCTCCCCTTGCTAAGAAGTTCACCGAGAGTAATCCCTAGCCACACCGACTCCATTCTTGGAACAGGAAGGAGAGGAACTGTACTTACGACTTCTGTGAGACCTTGGGTAAATCGCAAGCAGGCAGTGATGAGAACAGGTCACACCTGCCACCTATTCCCATGCTGAACGAGCCCTGAGTCTCTCCTCAAAACTTTACTGATCTTTTGCCTTGGGCGACTACTGCAAAAACCTGTGGAAATGCCAGGCTCCTCCCACAGCACGCACGCCGCGCACCTCCCCGGCTCTGCCCTGCACCTCATCTCCTTCTTGCTCCTTCTGCTGCCTCCTTAAGTTCTATTCGAGTTGGACGGTGCTTCTCAAGGTGCAGGCCCAGCCGCTGCCCAGTGCAGGCCAGTCCAGCCCAGGCACAGGATCATCTGTGGACGGGCCCAGGAGCTCCCTGTGCACAGCACCCCAGAGAGCCAGTCCCCTGGACGCAGAAGCCATGAGCCGATGGGAAGGCAAAGATAGCATCAGTCCCTGCAGAGAGGAGCCAGCGCTGTATGTACCCTCTGCCACCAGGAACCCATCATACCCTGATCCAGGGTGAGAAACACTGGGCCCTGCAGCACGAAGGAAGAGGGACAAATGTTAAAACTGACATGGTCCCCAGTGTCTTGGTTAGAAAGCAAACCGGAGGGAAAACAGCAAGGGCTGGCATGGGAACCTCCTTCGTGAGACACAAGCTCCTTGGCACTTCTGAAAAAACATTCCACATTGAAAATGCTTCGTGCAAACTATGCCGGACCACCTCATTTTTAGACAATCATCCCTGTGTAACTCTTCCTTTAAACCTTAAAGTGCAATTTTGGTTTCTTCCATGAATATAAAAATAATGCTCAGAGCAGAAATAGAAATTTTAAAAGACACAGCAGAAATCCATATGAAATCTTGCTATTTTATTACCATGGAAATAATGGAATTTTTTAACAAAACACATGCTTATTCAATGCAGAGTAATTGTTTTGCCACCTTTTAGCAAGCAGAGAGGCGATGAGACCTCTCCTTACTTTGTGTTTATAATATATATGATCTTAAGTGACTCCAAGAGAGCACTCAGAAGCACAGATTTCGACTGAAGAGACTGTAAAGCGCATCGAAACGCTGGTCACCGTTCACGAACGTCACATTCACATCCGTTGCTATCTCAGGTTTCTGTTATTCTGACTCTGCTTTTATTGTAAGTACAATGGCCTCCGTATAAATGGCTGTGACAGAGCCGGCGAGGATTCCCTTTTGGGATGAGGCTCTAAGATGATGGGAAATAGATTAGGGGACTTAGGAAGGTGCCACCATCACTGTCGTCTTTGTTGCTCCGCTAGCCAGGGCAGCGGGTGCTCCGAGTGTGGTTTTAAACATTTCCTCAGCCTTTCCCTCACCTCTCCCACACAGCACCCACTGCGTGCTGAAGCTGTGGCTCCTTGGGAGACTCGGGCCAACCTGGGCACTGGCGAGGCCTTGGTGATGAGGCAGTAGCTACTGGCCCTCTGTGCCTAAGCAAAGGTGACAGATTACCACCTCAGCCCTGAGTGTCACCAGCAACCCACTCCAGGGCCTCTGGGTGCCTTGTGGCTTGCCTCTGCTCCTCAGGCCTTGAGCCCATGGGCTGGCTGTCCTGTAGGGAGGGACCCCACGTCTGGGGAGGCATCTGCTTCCTCTGAGCACCACATCTGTACTGGCCCCAGTGCTGCTACAGTATTCATCCTGCCCAGATTGCCTGCTTAAAGCTAGCTGGAGTGATCAAAGTGACATTAACAAGGAAGGCCAGCAGCTGGGCGGGGCCGCCTGCGGAGTGGCCTCTCAGCGCAGTGCGGAGGGGTTAGAACCACCCCACAGCTTCTCTGCACCTCCTGAGCCCCCCTGGCTCAGAAGCCTCCTTCTGGGAAAAGGCCCACGTCCCCTCCAACCTCAGCTTCCAGCAGATGAACAGCTTGGGGACAGGCCACCTGCTCGGCTGCACAGCTGCACCCAGGGCCCAGGCATAAGCAGGGATGGAAGAACGGTTTGTTTTCTAATGCTTCTTGCAGAAGGGTGAAGGTGACACTCCAGCCTTGCTCCACTTGACCCCATGGAGGCTGCCACAGTCCCCTGGCCCATTGCAGAGGCCTCTTTCAAACACAGCTGTCCTAGGTGGATGGACCTGCAGGACAGGTCTGCGAGCTGCAGGACACTGAGCCTGCGCTGGAGCTGGTCAAGCAGTTGGTCAGCTGAGTGAATTCTCTCAAAGGCCCCACATTCCTGGCACACAGAGGCAGGGTCTGCTCATGCTTGTGACCCAACTGCGGACAAGGCAGCCGGTGCAGGTGTTCGGCCAGGCTCCCTGGCGCCGGAGGAGGCTCTTCCACACCCGCCACGTCCTCCCCTCTAGGATTCTCAAGGTGCTTTCCCAGCCTTCCCTCCTGGGGCTGCGCGGGGGCTGGCTCTTGATTCCCAGCCTCAGTGGGACACTGTGTTCTAAGTAAATGCACCATGGCACCAGCAGCCAGGCAGGCTCCCCGTTGCTCGGTTCCCCCAGAGCCACAAGAGCAACTTCTGGATCGATTAAGCAGCAGACTTGAGTTGCACCAGCAATCCTGCCAGGTCACGACCCCATCAGCCAGCAGCCAGTCCACAAAATCGTCATCCCAAGCTCCAAGTGGTACCCATCTTGCTGTCACACAGAAGCTGCTTGGGCTCTGGCTTTAGGTGCTAGAAGAATTTTAATGTTCAGAAAACACAAGTGAGTAGGAGGCCAGGCTCTGGGCCCAGGCTGTGCAGGACAGGTGGCTGCACTCCCACGTCCCTGTGAGGCGATCTGCGCCCAAGCAGAAATGTCTGTGACCTCTCGTGAACTAACCGAGATCCAGCTCTTGACTTGTGCTTGAAGCCTGAATGTGGAGGTCGTGGGCCAAGAGATTAACAGGAGGAGTGAGTCGGAGGTGCCCGCCTAGCGACTGCACCTGGCCAGTCGCTGTCATCTTCCTGTCACCACCATCAGATGTCATCGTCACAATGACAGCAGATAGGCTTGGGAGTGTGGAGCAAGCCAGCAGCTGTACTAGGCCTTCTCCACAAACCAACCCAGCCAGTCCTCAAAATGGTCCCATAGGTGAGGCTGCCCCATTTTACAGAGGAGGACACTGAGGTCAAGAGAGGCATGGGCATCCTTGCCTGTCACCCAGCTAGGAACGCTGGGATTAGAATTGCCACCAGTTCCAGAGCCCAGGCCCTAGGATTCCTTCATGTAGAGTTAGAGCTGTTTCCGTGTTTAGCTCCTGCGATGATGGTGGATTTGGCGAGCTAATGTGGAGAGGGTTTGCGTGGTCCCTAGGAGCCAGTTCCAAATGTTTGTAGTCCTTTTTTTTTTTTTTTAATTCTACCCTACTTCAGCAAGTGCATGTTTAATGCTTAGCAATGATATGATTAAATGGTGCAGAATTTACTAGGGTGTAGGAATTTATTTTAACAGCTTCACAAATGGCCTCACCCATGAGTTTATTGAATCATTAAAGGGTCAAGGGGGGGCTTCAGTGTTTCCCTTCTAGCTCTCTGCATTCTATGGCAATTTCAGGCTACCAAAGGATTTGTGAACTGGGTATGTGTAAAGGTCTTGGCACAGATCCTTTATGTACGAGAATGGCAGAGGTGAGCTGAAGAGCTAGAGGCGGGGGGAGGAGGGAGGAGGGGCAGGGCTGGCAGGAACAGCGTTCTGAGGAGCTTCCAAGCCTGGGAGGGTGAGCTGGCTCCTCCAGCTCAGGTGGGCACTTGGAGTCTGGCCCTCTGGGTGGAAGAGTGGCATTCGCAGAGCCCGGGGGGTTGGGAGTGGCACTCTGGGCATGTCCAGGGCCTGGGGTGAGCGGGGATGGCCCATGGTGAGGTCCTGGCTCCCCTGGCTGGGCAGCATGTCACCTTCCCCAGGGAAGAGGGTTTGGTCTGTCATTCACCGTGCCACTGTACAGCCTAGGGCAGCACCTGGCACCCAGTGGCCCTCTGTGGGTGCTTCTGAGTTACTGGATTGCTGTCCTGAGTAGGCTCCTGTGGTCTCGTGTGGTGGGCAGCAGGCACCATGACAGGGGCACAAAGGTCACCTCCAGCCCCATCAGCTGGCAGGGCTGTGCTGGGCACCCTTAGCGAGTGCACTGTGGGAGCCAGTGCCACTGACTGTCTAAAATACGGGCACCATGGCTTCCTCGGGGTGACAGAGAAGAGTATGCTCAGTAAGCACTGATGGAATTGACTAGACTTGTGGTCTTTTCAAAGAAGTTCCAGAAGCTCCAAATTTGCCTTCGTTCGTTGTACAGAAGGAGATCCAGGAAACCCTGGAAGAGCGCCTGGAAATCTGCTGTCTCTGTTCACTTGTACAAAAAATCTCTTTGGGACTCTGCGCCTGGTGGCACGGAGTCCCCCTTGGAGGTGCTGCTGGCCCCAGGCTGCTTCTGGCCACCTCTGGACCTGGCAGATCAGGTCTGCAGTAGTCAGCTTCTGCACCTGCTCCCACTGTGTTTTCATCTGGGGTTTTAAACATTTTATCTCTCTCTTTCTTTCTTTCTTTTTCTTTTTGACAGGGAGTTTTACTGCTGTTATTTTTAGCATTCAGTTTATTCACTGTAAATACAAATGAAGATACAGTACAATTAATTTCTTTGCTAATCAAAATATTTGATCAAATGAAGCAATTTTTCAATTCTTAGAAGTAATTATACCGTTCTTTAAGAGGAAGTACAGGAATTCTTTCCTGAATATTTCTAATTAGTATTTTTTGCTACCTGCTGAGTTCTTATGTATGAAGTTTCAGGACTTTTTTTTTTTCATCCTGTAAGAACTCATGGGGGGAAGAAACGTGCATAAATGCTCCTTAAGTACTCAGACAAAGCTTGTTATATGAGGCCTGCAGCCCGGTGAACTGATTATCACCTCCACAATAACTGGAAGAGATACAGATCGCTGTCTGATCTGACCTTGCCAGGAATGGACCTTGCTAAGCCACTTTGTCCTGCTCTAAGGCAGGGCTGCCGTCTCAGAAGCCTACAGGAGTGCCACCAAGTGCCCTAGGAGTGGGCCCAGGTCACGGAGCCGCCAGTCTAAATGCTGTCTATGCTAAGCAGCCCATCTTTCCCCATGATCTGAGCTCGTCCCTTTTCATCGCTTGCTAATTAGAAATCAGAACTGATCAGGCGGCTGTTGCCGTGCAACCAACAACAGCACACCCGGAGGGCACCAAGCAGCGAACCTGTGCTCTGCTGGGCGAGGCGGGGCTCAGCTCCGGGGCTGGGGCCTCTCTGCTCCATGTCACCCTCCTCTTCCTCCTTGGGCCTCCTTCTGCACATGGCCACCTGCAGCTCTGCGGGATGGTTAGAGAGCTCAGCCCACCCTCCCTTTTCTCCTCCAGGGCACAGTTGGGTGGAAAGCTGACTTCACAATTCCACCAAGAGTGAGGCTGGATGTAGCCTCTCTCCACTAGAAGAATCTTTGCCGGAACCACCCACCCTTTAAACAAGGGAACCGCGAAAGTGGCCTGTCCCTGGGTCCAGCGAGCCTCACTGACCCCCACTGAGTTCTCAGCTGGGAGCTGGCCCCTGCCCAAGGTTTGGGTTGTGTAAGCCAGCTTCTTGGAGCTTTTCCCACCTCAGAGCCCCAGTTAATCCATCTTCACCCCAGATGCTGGGGAGCACGGGCCCCCCTGGGGTGGATGGGGCCTGAACATGCCTATTTCCTGCCATGGTTCCCGCAGGCTGTCCTCTCCACCCCTGCTACTGTCCCTGTTTTATGGATGGAGGACCTAGGCAGAGAAGATACGAACTGGCTCAAGCAAGCTAGGAGAGTCTGAGCCCTCTGCTCAACTCTGACGCCTGCTGCCCAGAGTCCCCAGCAAGCGGGCCAAAGATGTCACTGTGCACTAGCTCCAGCTGCTGCAGTGTGTCCAACTCTCGGACCTGGGTTCTGCCTGGGACACCAACACTCCTTGACTGGGTGATTTGCCCTGCAGGCAGCAATGGACACTGGAACACTGCTGTCCTAATTCTCCAGCGAGGAAGTGGTGTCAGCCCGGCACCAGGACTCAGACCCAGGTCTCCTGACCTCCCGACTTGAGAGAAAAGCTGCGGGAGTCCTGCAGGCGAGGTCCCAGGCACGGGCAAGCCCTTGGCCAAGCCCTTTCACCGCCGAGGAGGCCATGTGTGGCATATCATATTGTACTACATACGCATTTAGGACTGCACAACAATGCAACTCCTAGATAAAATTTAACAAAAACAGAAGTTGCTGCCGTGCTGCTCCTTTCCCCAGTCGTCCTCCTGCAGCAGGTCCTGTCCTAGGGAGCCCTTTCCTGCAGAGCTGGTTAACTTGGAAGGTGCCGTGTGCATCTGAAGATGGCATGTCTTTTCTGATTAGCAGGGACATTTCTTCTAGTTACAGAAAAAGCCTTATTTCCCATTCAGATGTAACGATCACGTGAGCGGTGCCAGGGACACACAAGCACCAGACCAGGAGCCATCTGTTCTTCCCTGGCGCCTCCTGACTGAGCGAGGCTGGCAGTGGCTGAGCAGCTCTGCTGAAGTGCGGAATGGGACCCAGAATACAGCGCCTCACAGGTCCTGAGCGAAACGCCCTGGACGGAAGCCCCAGGAGCTCTGCCCTCCGGGCAATGTAGTGGGGGTGGTGCCACCAGTCCACAGGGCTGGGGACCTTCAGGGCAGCGGACCATCCCTTATGCACAGAGGTGGTGACAGGTGGACTTTAGTGATCTTCCTTTGCGCCTCTTTTGTAGTTTCTAAGCCGTCCACGGTGAACTTGCAGGGACGTGTTTGCAAGCAGAAGCTCACTTCCACTGCCCCGCTATTGATTTAGTCCTCGGAGCCGTCTAGCTTCCTTGTAGCCCATCTAGTTGGAATACCGCATTCTGTTTAACCATTTGCCTAAACAGTGGACATCTGGATCATTGCCAATTGTTTGGTTTTCGTAAATTTTTTAAATATCCTGTAATGACCATAATTCATGAGCTCTTGTTTATTTACTCAAGGAAAATCCTAAGAGGCACGATGTCAAAGCAGAGGGGACCTTGCTGCCTGCAGGAGCCCTATTCCCCCTCCAGTACTGAGATTACCGCTCGGGAAGGTTGCCACTTCTTTAGAAGGAAAAATGGAATCTTGTTTTAATTTCCGTCTTTTTTTAATCCTTTGAGATTTTTAGCAGCAGACCTAGAGCCGCTGCCAGAGCAGAGCCCTCTGCCGTCCCCTCCGTTTGACTGCTTGCGTCGCTGTCTGCTGTGCGCGTGTGGCTTGTTCTTTCACAGACTTGAGACCCTGGTGCTCCAGCTTCTGTTGCCCTGGGGATTCGCTGCAAGCAGACCAGAGCCTCGGCTTTCATGAGGTCTATTTTCTCTTAGGGTCAGAAAGATGGCAAAGATGGGATCACAGGGCACCAAGTGTGACAAGAGGGAGAGAGGGGTGACAAGCAGGGGAGAGGAGCAGGACTCAGAAATGCGCAGGCCCCGCAGGAAGTACAGGAGCACAGGGCAGGGTCACACGGGGTGGTCAGAGTCTTTGCCTGGATCCCATTCACACCTCTAGTAAAGACAGTCCTCAGAGGAAAATGGCAGGGTGACGGTGGCTGGACCAGGTGCCGGAGTGGAGTGCAACTTCAGGTTCCCTGTGGAAAGCAGGGCCACTGGGACTTGTGGATGGAGTTGGTGTGGGCAATAGAAAGTTCTGTCACAGATGGTTCCAGGCCCAAGCATTTGGGAGCCAGTTTGCATGTGCTGGGTTGGGGGCCACAGGAAGACCACGTTTGAAGTTGGTGATGGGGCGGGGCAGGGGTGTGTGTGCTGAAACTGGATGCTGCACCGTGCTTAGGTGGGCTGCCTTCACCAAGCCACCTCTCCCCTGGCCACACTGTTCTCTAACACTGTAATGGTGCTGTAACAAATAGGCCTTCTGATGTCACAGCCCTGCCCTGGGAGCCCTTGCTTCTCACTGGCCAGCGGCGGTGCAGCTGCTTCTGGCACACTTGCTGTGTCCCAGCCTAGCTCTGCCACTCTGATCTCAACAAGTGTATGGCAAGTTTTAAATCTTACGGGTTGAAAACTCTGTCGCTAACCTTTTTTAAAAACATATGGGAACTCTCAGTGTCAACGTTAATATCAGTGTGTCTAATGAGCCCCAAAAATACCCTGAGGGAGTTGTTTTAGAATTTTATTATCTTATTTTCATCTTCTGAACGGTTCTATCTTTTGGCATCAAGTCTGTATGTCTGGGGACACAACATGTCTCTCCATTTACCCCACTCCTGTTTAATGACCTTAGTAGAATACGGGTAGATTTCTTTATGTGGGTCCGGACCGTTCTCATAGATTTCATCCAGAGTGTTCAGTAGCTTTGTCATTAATGCGATTGTAGATTTTTTTAAAAATCCAACTTTTCTCATAGTTACTGAAAGAAAGGTATTCTTTTGTATCTTCTGAGCTTGAATCTGACCACCTTCCTAAATTGTCTGAGATTTTCTAGTTGTAAAAACACCTTCACAAACAAGGATAAATATTGTTTCCAGAATTTTTACTGCTTTGATTTCTTGAATTATTTCAACAGGTGAGTCTTGTACAAATGTGATATAGAAGAGGCATGAGCATGCCTCCCATATGCCTGGCCCCAGTCCTTTTTAATTTTGCGACAGTGTCTAACTTGCTGAGGCTGGCCTTGAACTTGCAATCCTCCTGCCTCAGCCTCCCAAGTCACTGGGATTACAGGCGTGTACCACAGTGCCCTGATGGTGAATCATTTTGAATATTCCTACCATTTTATTTTCAAATTATAGCATTCACAACCATAAATTAGATTGGTTTATAATTTTATCATATTTTGGTATTAGGTAACATGCAATGATTTTAAACCTATATACCCTTTCTGCATGCTAGATAATTTGACTAATGTAAAAATCATCTGTCCCTTGAAGGGGCGATACCACGTGCCTTTAGAATCATCTAGGCTTGGTGCCTGCTTAATGATAGACAGCAGATCTTTTAACAGCTTTTTCCATTTCTTCTGTGGTTGCCTGTCTATTCAGGCTTTTCTAATACCTCAGTTAAATTTAGTAATCTGTGTTTTGCTAGAAATCTACTCCATTTCCTCTGGAGTTGAAAGCATATTAACCTAAGGTTGCGTACAATACTTTGTTAGAATTCTCCCATAACTGCTCTTAGCATAATGGTATTCTCAGTTTGCTTTAACACTTTTAAAGAATGTCACATGCATCATCTCAGGTGAGCCTTTGTTCCTCCTGAGTAGATGAGGAAACTGAGGCAGAAGGTAGGCGTGGCTTACTGCAGGGCCAGGCAGCCCCCAGGGGAGGAGTCGGACTCCAGGGCTGCACCTTACCTTGCTGGCCGTCCACCTGTTCTTCCCTGACATCAAGCAGCTTCTGTCCCTGCGTGGGTGGTGGAGGATGCAGTGGACTTTGGCTTGAGGGAAGGGTGTATTCCTGGTTTGGGGAACCTTCTCAGCAGCATCCTGGGTCTGACACAGTTTCATGAAGTATGAAACAAGGAAAGAGAATCAGGATATCTCAGAAGATGCCAGGTCTAGGACAGCTCAGCCCTGGACTCTCACCCTGCCATCTCCCCTCTGTTGATCCTCATGGCAGAGCTGGCCAGTTGGCCTGTGGGAGCCGTTCCTAACTGGAGCAGGTAGATCACGTCCAGGCAGCCCGTGGCCCTGCCCACTGCCCCTGGACCCTGGCCTCTTGCAAGAGGCTGAGGCCTCACCCCAGTCTGGCTTCAGCTTTGAGCCCAGCCTCCCCAGCATCCCCTCCTGACTGGCCCCAGGGTGAACGGAGAGATCTTTGCCATGGCCAAGGCCTTTTGCTGATAATGAGTGACTTACGCTTGCTTTCTATTCCTGCCTTCTGTCCCCAGTCCATCCACCATAGAGGTCAGCGGCAGGTGCCTAAGGTGGGCGTGACCTTTCTCAGGCCCCTCCAGCCGGCTTGCCACTGCTCTCTTGCCAGCACACAGCCTGAGCATGCCACTCCTCCCTCGATGCCAATTCCTTCTCTCTCCAGGACACCCCTGAGCCCTGGCAGGGTGCCCAACACCGTGGACAACAGCTCCCGCCACCCAGGCTTCCTCAGGCCCAGGACTGGGCAGAGTCCCAACCTAGGCCATGAGCCTGGGCCCCACTGCCCCTGCCACATTCACCAAAGGAAATCCCTGGGGGTCTCCTCCGGCTTCGGGGAACTCTGGCCAACAGTGGTTGTGCCCGTCATCAACAATGCCTTTCAAATTCCAGCTGCTGTGAGCCAATCGCTTGAACTCACGTCGCAAAACAGAAGCGGCTGGGTGGCACCCCCGTTGCTTTCCCACCCACGCCAAGCCAGCACTCACCCTGTGGTTGTTATGTGACCCAAAAAGCAGACGGCAGGAGTGAATGGGGGAGAGCAAAAGGCAGGACTGGCCAGTGTGAGGCAGCCACCTTCCGAGGCTTGCCCTGCCCAGGACCTGGTGGCAGGGCACCCAGGCTCCTCCCAGCCAGGTCTGACCTGCCACTGAACGCTGATGCGGATGTGCTGGGCTTGGATCCTGGCTTCTGTTCCCCACCAAGCTGGGCCTCCCGGGACGGCCCTGGGTGGGGGCCACTACCCACTCAGTGGTCAATCTCCCCTCCGTTCTCTGCAGACCGCTGATGAGTGGGCTGAGAAAATGCCCCAGATCAGGACCTCCACGTCTCCTGGGGACATGGCCAACAGGGACATCCTGGAGCGACTCCACAAAGCAGTGGCTTCTCACTACCACACCATCGCTCAGGAGTTCGAGAACTTCGACACCATGAAAGCCAGCACTGTGTCCCGGGATGAGTTCAGGGCCATCTGCACACGCCAAGTGCAGATCCTGACAGACGAGCAGGTGAGACCCCACCCGGCCCCCGGCAGGTGTACCCCGCTCACAGCCCGCTCTCTAGTTTGGAAATACTGGAGTTTTATTCTGTTTTGGTTTTAAATCTTACCAAAGACTCATGGGAGCCTTCTGTTTATGTGACAGCAACGAACTGCACCCTTTCAATCTGGGTGCAAATAGTGTCCCTTTTAGTTTTAAAATCAAGCTAAACTCAAACCCACCTCCTGCTCTCCTTCTCCTTCTGCGATGCTCACATGATCCACAGAAAGTAGGGGGCTGTGGCCCTGGCCTTATTGGTGCTGCTTCCCGAAGCCCATCTCCCCTCCCCCGCCTCTCCCTAGGGCTACTGGGGACCTGCCCACCAGCAGCGATGCCTCTGTAGTGCACGGGCAGGACACAGGCCATCGCTGTCTAGGTTCCCTTCCCCAGCACAGGATCCCTGGAAGGGCTTCCCTGCAGGCTCCTCCCCTGAGGACTCAGCCGGGCTCTTCTTCAGCTGGAAGGTTCTGGCAACCTGCAGCCTGAGCCTCTTTGGCCTCTTCATGGCCTTCCGAGGTGAGAGCACCTCCCAGCAGATGGCACCCCCAGGGCCCGCCTTGCTGCAGCAGCTGCGGAGGGACTGCTTTGGGAGGAAGCCCTGTCCCTCCTGGGTGACCACACTAAATGCTGGCAGCTGGCACCCAGAAGCAGCACCCCCGCCACACTCTGCCCTCCCTGTGAGTCACACCCTGGAACAGTGTCCGGCACGGAGCGGCACTCAGCTGGTGCTGAGAATGCGGTGTCTACTGTGGGGACCACACTGCCCCCCACCACTGTCCAACAGCTGAGCAGCCACCAGCCACTCAAAGTAGGACTTCCCTGCAGCCCAGAAACCACCTGCACCAGCCCTGTCCAGTTGTGCAGATCAGCACCCACCCATTCCCACGGGATCAGATACCAAGTGAGGTCTTACTCACCAGCACAGCCACCTTCTTCCTCCTGACTCACTCTGGCAGAGCCAGCAGCTTCCTAGGGATAGGCACGGTGCGGGTGGGAGACGTGGAGGGGGGGAAACACAGGCATCGCTGTGGGTGGGCATGTCCCCAGCAGCCCTAGGGAGAGGCAGGGAGAGGGACAATGGGCTTCCAGGAAGGAGCACCAGTAAAGCCAGGGCCACATCCCGCCCCCCCCCCCCGTCCAGAGTCAGAGCATCCAAACCCCAAGTCTTGCTTTATCAGTGTTTTTGGGTGAGGACCTGAAATTCCTCATTGGGGGCGAACCACCTCACACCACCCCAGCCCACTCAGGCACTG
>PVKS010011329.1:0-57055 GCA_004027875.1 Aplodontia rufa
TGAATGTCAGTTGTAGATGAGGCTACAGGCTAGTTTTGCTGGAATCTAGCAGCTACAGCATTGCATGAAATTAAATTCTCATTTCCAAATGGTATACTATGGGCACTGACCAATTCTTTTATTTTGGCATTCTTCAGGTGGCAGCTTTGGCTTTGAGCTGTGGCATCAAAAGCAGGATAGAAAAAAGACACAGTTAACAGTATGCTAACAGTGACCACTTCTCTTTAGCCAGCAAAGGTGTGCTGTGGCTCCCAAAGGTTCGTGCACGAGGCGTGTTGGTACTCACCAGTCAGCAATGCATCCAGTTATTAGGTAGCCAAAGATTAATCCAACCAGTAAGGAGAACTTAGCGATATGGACCTTCCAGGCATTATCACACACAAGATCCCACTAGAGAGGGGCAAATAGAAAATAAATCAGAGAGACACATATACAGACCTAGTGGTACTCAATCATAAGGGCAATACAATAACCCTTCAAGAATCATGGCACCAGTGTCAGGGCCACATCATGTGTACCAGTAAAAGTCTCATCAATGTTTTTGAAAACTCAATGAGAAATACAATTTGCCCACAAAACAAACTGTAAAGTTTTAGTCTGGAATGGGTTATCAAAGTCTGCAAGGGGTGATGCGTGAATCTTCTGTTCCAATGGCCACAGGAAACCAACAGAAAGAAACAGCCAAGAACATGGGGCATTGCAGATCACCAGTGCCCTTCTGTCCCAGGAGAGCCACTATAGCCACCCAGAAGATGGGAAGGCCTACCAACTTTCTGCATAGACTATTATAATGGCATAAGGAAATGAAAAGCTACTTTTACATTTTTAACCCGTGACAGTCCCCAAACTGTAGCTTCAAAAACAAAGACAGGAGTTAATGGCGAGTGTTGAAATATGAACTTTAAACATTTTTGTTTTTCCTTATAAATGTTCCTTGTGTTTTTTATACTGCCCTATAAAGCGAGCTATGCCACTTGAAGAGAAAGCCAACAATCAATAAATATGACATTTAGACTACTTTGCACAATTAAGTTTTATCATTTAATTTGAAAAATAAAAACAATCCTCTTTTCTTTTTCCCATTTGCAGAAGTGAGAGAGAAGCCCGTGTTTCTTCCCTCCACGTGATGTGTGTTCAAGGGTTGAATGTACACACAGCTTACCTCTGGGTCAGACAGCAAACAGACAGGATCCCCACTAGCATTATGGAGACTGCAAGGCCCTGCCCTTGTGCCCACCCTTAGGGGTACAGATGTCCTGTTGCTGGGGCAAAGCAGTGGCCAAAGCTTCCAGTGGGCGTGGCAAACACAGCTGGAGAGATGCACCGCCATGTGTGGAATTTGTCAATGCCAGAAGAAGAGGTATTCTGAGAGCAGACAGGAAGGATGAGGATGAGGGGTGTGAAGGTGCTGGGCTGGAAGTGGATCTGAGCTCTGTCTTCTTAAACATCTCTTCCTTCCCTGCCTGTCGACCTTAAGACCCTGAATGTATTGCAGATGATCTCTGTAAACTCAGGTCCTGTCCCTGTGTCCCTGGAGTCTGCTGCTGTGGGTCTCATCTTCAGAGGGACTTGGGAAAAGCCTAGGTCTGCACCAGCAGTTGCAGAGGAAGGCACCCAGCTTAGACAGAAAGTAGGAAGCCACTGCCTGTCACATGGGTCCCTCTTCTGCCCTGGACTCCTTGGGACACTTGCTGAATGATACCCCCAAGGCAGGATCCAGTTACCACAGAACTGTGGAGAGTCACTAGGGTTCCTGGTCCCTGCATTGCAGGACTCTGGAAGAATGGGAATAAGGAGCCAGGGAATGCAAGGCCAGACTACATGAGGATCTGGCCTGCAAAGGACAGCTGGGACAGTTGTTGTCAACATTTGTTCATGTGTCTGGGCAGGACAGCCCAGCCGATTGTGCAGAATCTCAGTCAGAATTCAGATACAGGAGTTCTGTAGAGGGCTAACTTCCTTCTAGCAGGATTCTTAGTGGTTCTCCCTATGTGCTGCAGAACCACAGGGATCAAAAGCATCAGCATCACCCAGAAACAAGCAAGAAATGTAAATTCTTAAGCTTCATCTTAAAGCCACTGACCGAGAACCTCTGGGGGTGAGCATAGCATTGTGGCCTAAGGAGTCATCCAGGTGACCCTGAGAACCTCCAAGGGGTTCTGCCCTGCCTTTTCCCTGCCACGGTAAGACAACCCATGAACTTTGCCGTCCCAGGCTTGTTTCAAACAATCAGCTCCCAGGGGCAGGGGGTGTTCTACACTGCATGTTTTACACACACACACACACACACACACACACACACACACACACAATTACTGGCTATTCCTTTGTATTGGCACAGTGGGATCATAAAACTCAAAGATGTCTTAAGTGGGCTTTCGGAGGCAAGCCTGGAAAACCAACATTCACGGACATGCTGTTTCTTTGAGAAAATTTATTTTTAACAATAAATACTTTTTGACATGCAACCTACTTCTAATTTCGGGAGGAAAGGTTTGGCCTTAAAATGCGAGTTTCAGCGTTATCATGAACAGTGTGTGCGCACTGCTTCCCCAGCGCGGTTCAGACATCCGAGGAGAGACACGCTTACGCACCTGTAACAGTTCATCCCTCAGTCACACAGCCCCTGCGTTGACCTCAGCCTGGCACATTCTTGGCAAGAGAGTTGCAAGCCCTGACCCCAAGCTGCCGTCAGTGAGGAACACACCAGCTGCCATCTCTATCATTCCCCCTGCGTTTAAACACGTCCATGTCTCCATTGATGAGTTTGTTTGAAGTTAAATGATGCGAAGGAGTACATTCTGCTTATATTAAATGGCTGGGAG
This sequence comes from Aplodontia rufa, assembly GCA_004027875.1. Taxonomy (NCBI): domain Eukaryota; kingdom Metazoa; phylum Chordata; class Mammalia; order Rodentia; family Aplodontiidae; genus Aplodontia; species Aplodontia rufa. The sequence continues at coordinate 2,826 of PVKS010011329.1, forward strand.
ACAAGATATTTCAATAAAAGCATTCAGGGAGAGGAGAAAATGGCCAATGCTGTTGCCAATTCAGCCACCTGAACAATTACCACTTCTTGGCCTTGGGCAGCCATAACCCAATTTAGTTGCTACCTAATAAGTTGTTCAGTCATCACCTCAACACGACCCCTATCAATTAATGATGCTGGAGTGGGAAATTAAAAACAGTAGAGGAAGACTGGCTCACAAGGCCATTAAGGGAAGGAAGCCTGGATAGAAGTACTGACTGGCATCACCAATCTCAGCCTGGAGGTACCCACCCCCTGGATTGGCAGGGGCCTAGGAACCCATGACAAGCAGCCATCTGGTGCCTTAAACCCTCCTCAATTAGACACAGGAATGGACAGCATATCTGAATCAACAAGCAAAGGGACTGGGAAGCCCCAGCAGGTTTACTAAGATAAGTGTTACTCAAGCTTGGGGATCCGCCTTAAAACAACACCCTTGTAATCCCTGAGGCACATTCCATTGGGCTGGGTGGGGTGGGGCTGGGGGAACTCCACTGAGCAGGCCACCTTGCTGAACTTCTACTTCTGATATTGACAAAAATGTATCAGGAAAGAAAAATATGTTCCAACAGAATGGTTATCTCCTCAAGAATTCTAAAGAATTTCAGAAAGTATGAGGAAACTTTGAGATCACCTGGCTCTCAAATTTGTTCACATTACTATAGATAAGATATGGCAATTGGTCATTCAGGAAGCGAAGGCTATGTGAATTTTTAACATTTAAATAAAAAAATCTGATGGGAGCAATGCTTTAAAACACCTAAGACCAGAATTTTGTAATAGGTTTTTGTCCCCTGCTCATCTCTCTCTTCTTACCCTGTCTTGTCTCTCCATCAAATTAAACAGCAATTTCACCAGATTCTACCTTTCAAATACATCCTCAAGATATCAACGCCTTCCCCATGCTCCACGGTTGCTATGGACAGCCTGACTTCTAGGCGAGTGGTAGGCATTCACTCCTCACCTGCGCGTCTACCTCCTTCAGGTGTGTGTTCCTGTAGCGTGGGCTGAAGGCTAAAAAATAACACTCCTTTACAATGAAGGCTTCAAATAAGATTCAGGGTTTGCTGAGCAGGTGCACACCGCCAAACAACTCTCAAGGTTGAACCTAGGTATAATTTCTGGACTGCCTTGAATTAGGAAGAGTGGTTTTAGCTGGCCAGATCTGGCAGGGTTCGGGTGGTCTTGGCACTGAGGGTTCCAGCAGTGGCTAAGAAAGTGTGAATTTGGAGACAGTGGATGGGGCAGTGATTCCCTGATTCTCAGGCTCCTAACTGAGACTCTGGGCTGGCTAATTCTGGGTCACTGTGCTGAGAATCCTCCCAGATCCCCAGCCTCCTAGTAAGCTTGGTTTCCCTGTACTCAGTCCCTAGCTCTTGACATACTCAGAGTGGTTTCTGTTATTTGCACATCAAACTCCATGCCCTGATTAAATTTCCTTGGGATGGAATCTGCAGGGCAAGGTGTGAGCCAAGTCACCATCTTCATGCTCCTGAACAATACAAGAGTCTCCTTGCATTAACTCCAGCCTCCCTCAAATCCATTCCCTAGAGAACAATGAAAGCAACCCGTTAATGAAGCATGTTAACACTTCATCTGCAGATTTAACAAGATCATAAAAGCAGTCGGGTCATAGCCCCATTTCATCACCTTAGCTTGCTTTTTTTTGCTTTTGTTCCCATCAGGAACAGTCTGTGGTGATGCCCTTTGAAGCTTTGAGCCAGGACTGAATGGAGAGACAAATGACTCTAAAACGTTTGCTTGTTTTATGCACTGCGTGTTAGTGTTAGTTGCTACATGTTCAGTTGAAAATGCAGGGTGGGGGGCTGGAGTGGTGGCTCAGCAGTTACGGCGCTTGCCTTGCATGTGCAAGTACGCAGGTTCAGAACTCAGTGCCATGTACATGGTGAAGTGTCCGAGCAATGGGGGTCACATGGAAAACTAAATGAGGTCGATTCTTCTCTTTCTCTCACCGTCACTCTCTTTGAAAAGAAAAAAAAAAAGCGGGGCAGGGAATATGCAAAAAGGAGTTAGTAGAAAATCTGGTATACTATTTTTGTACCTATATATTTTAAGGATATACCACAAGAAATAAAATTATTGTAATTTTTAAAGGGATAATAAAATTGCTTGATTTCAGGAATATATTTTACACACTCTAAAATACCAGGCCTAGAAGCAGCTTGTTTTGAAATGGCTTGGTTGTCAAAATATTTTAAAACCAGGGCTGGGTGCCTAGAACGTGCAAGGCCCTGGGTTCAATCCCCAGCATCACACACAAAAATACTCACCAAAGAACAACAGTCACCAAATAAATAAATAAATAAATAAAGCCAAGTCAGTGGTGAACACCTGTAGTCCCAGCCACTCAGGAGGCTGAAATAGGAGGATTGCCTGAGCCCAGGAGTTGGAGACCAGCCTGGGCAACACAGCCTGACACAGTTCCAAAATAAAATAGTTAAATTTCTTAAAAAGAAGAAAAGAAAGTGGCTTGGAATAAACCATATCACCACAGGCTGAAATATGATAATGTTAATGCTCATTAAACCAAAGCAAAAAGTGTTTTTTAGGGAACCAAATGAAAAATTCCCCCCAAGTTTCATCTTTTGAAGTGGAGATCCCCACTTGAGCCTGTTCCATTAGCAAACCACCAGGGTTTTCCCAATCACAGAGAGAGCAAGCGTTCTCTTCTTACCCTGAGCACAGTCAGTTGAGATAAAAGGAAAATAATTTCAGTTCAATACTACAAAGAGAATAGTACTGCATAAAATTTCAAACACTTAAATGAAACAAAATTCCTGACTGGGTCGCTAGAATTTAGAGAAATGGGAAGTTAGCACCCCCCACCCCCAAATAGCATTTCATCAGCCTCTCATGAACCAGTGTCCAATACACTATGGGTTTGCTGTGTTCTGCAGTTTTTTTTAATTAGAGACAATAGAAATGGCAAGAACACACACACACACACACACACACACACACACACACATGCAAGCACACAGAGCCCCACCCTGGAAGATTAGTCATAGATGGACAAAAGAAATGGCTTCCAGAAGCCACAATTTAGGCAGCCTAAGCTAGTCTGTGCTTTTTAGTATTTTGCATCTAGCAGTACACAGATTCTTTTTTTTTCCCTACAAGACTCCATCAAAATTCAAGATGCACTGCCTGATTTGAAAACCTCAAATTACTCTATGCTTTTTGCCTCTAGCTCATCCTCCGATTCTAGGAGGCTCACTGTCAACAGTAGCCAACACAAGTGCCAATTAGAGTTGGCATCCTTGCAAGCTTCCTTAAATGACATAATAAACATCTTTGCCAGGTACGCTGGGGAAATTTTTTTTTTTAAGTTTGGGTTCTCTGTTTTCTGTTACTTGCCAATCAAAGTGCTCCTCAACTTTCTTTCTTTTCTAACCTAGTGCCAAAATGATAACCACGGCCCTCTGGAGGGAACTAGCAAAACTCGGTCACAAGCCTATCTGCACTGGATGGGGATATACCCCGGCTACTACACCTATGAGCCAAGTCTCTTGCAAGACACCCATTTCAAAGCCACAACATCGGAGCTGACTGAAGTTCTTAAACTCCGAGTAGTGCCTTTTTAAGTGACTTACATGGTACTTTTAGATTCATTCTAAACCCTAAGCAATGATCTCTTTTTGTCTCTTTCTCTCCAAATGATAACTCCTGTTGCTTGCTTCCCTTCATCAAATTAAAGCCTCTTGGTGTTCGAGAAGTGGGAACAGTGTTGTTTCATTTGGTGACTCAGGCTTTCCCAGTTCTCACTGAACCTGACCCCTTTCAAAAGGCTTGACAGCCAGGTTTGGGGGTGCACACCTGTAATCCCAGCAGCTCGGGAGGCTGAGGCAGGAGAATTCCAAAGTTCAAAGCCAGCCTCAGCAACTTAGGGAGGCTCTAAGCAACTTAGCATGTGGCTCAGTGGTTAAGCGCCCCTGGGTTCAATCCCTGGTATAAATAGATAGATAGATAGATAAAATTTTAAAAAAAGAAAAGAAGAAGAAGGCTAGAGATGTAGAACTGTTTTCCAGGAGAATTTAAAAGGGCAATAAAAACAACTACCTGAATGCACTCTTGGCTGAGCTGCTGTGGATTCTCTCTGGGAAAGCAACACAAGGAATCACTTTTCCTTTTGTTTTTTGTTAAGGAAACGATGTATGTATTTCTAAACAGAGGTAAGCGTTATTGAATACTCTTGTTCATTTGGTATAAGGGCCTCTGTGGCATTTGAGGAAACTGAATAGATCCCCACAGGCTGAAGAGATTATTAATAAGCAATATTTTTCTTTAACAAAACATTGAATAATCTTTTCTAAAATCTGCAATGGCCCTCACCAACCACCTCTAAGAAAGGAAATTAAGAGGACAGAGAAAGAAAGCACGGGGAAGAAACCAACCCCAGAGCCCAAGGCATCAAAGGAATGTAACCAGTAAGGCCCTAAGTGAAATCAGCACACGGGTTTCTAGCACGTGTCTATGAAGTCACTTGAACACTATTCCCTTGAGCAATTAAAACACTGTTTTCCTGTGTTACCAGGGCATATCTCCTATTACACTGGGCAGGAAAGAACAGGACTATTCACACTAATGTTTAAGATATACCCACTTACTCTGCAAAGGAGCCATGTGCGGGGACCCTTTGACAATAGCATCAGGGAAACTTTGGAACAGCAAGAACTTAATGACCAGGTGATCAATCATAGAGAGAACCTGGAGGTAGAGGAAAATCATCTTTGACTGAAAACAAATGGTCCATGTCTTCCTGCTGCCACAGGCTAGGGTTCTGACATAACACATCCCTGTCTAGCTCCCCTACGACCTGAGTCATCCCACCTCCAATTTGCGAGCTGCTGCACCCCACAAACCTCTTTCATCCTCTCTCATTGCCATCCCTCTTGCCAACCTCTATCATAACCCAGCCATGCCAAAGCCTTCACCAACTCCCAAAGGGCCTCCAGGCCCTTCTCCCAAATTGCTCTTCCACACCCCACCCCCGCAATACCCACACTTCTTCCACCCTGACTTTTCTGGCTCAATGCCTACTTCAAAGAATGAGTCTCACTTCAACCAGAATTGCTGAACACTGTACATCACCTGTCAGTCACAGCATGGGAACCTTTCTGAATGGCTTGTAATTCTTCTTCTTTCAGTGAGTTTATATTATCTTTATAAGCACATGATGAAATGAAAAGAGAAATGGATATGAAATTACAAATATAAAAATGAATACAGTCTATCCATATTCCTATCAAGTGCAGTTAACTCAACTGAGGGCTCTCCCTGGACCAGATTAGGGCCACTTCTCTGTGCTTCCATAGCACACATTGTACTCATGACAAACACCCAGACTATCGAAATATATTTTATTTTATTTGTTTAAAAAATTAAACTCAGGGGTGCTTAACCACCGAGACCCAAGGTCTCAGTAAATTGGTAGGGAGTGCCTTGCTAAGTTGCTGAGGCTGGCTTTGAACTCACAATCCTCCTGTCTCAGCATCCTGAGTCACTGGGATTACAGGTGTGTACCACTGCACCTGGCTCCAAAATATATTTTAACTGCCTGTTTACAAGTCCTTCCTCCACAAGTTCAGGGTTGGTAAACTAGAACCCAAGGGTCAAATATGGCCCTGATCCTATTCTTGTAAATAAAGTTTTATCGGTATATAGCCATACTTCATTTATGTATTATCTACTACAATGGTATACCAACCATTGGGGTACTACAGTGGTATACTTGAGCAGTTGCAAAAAAGACTCCATGGCCCACGAAGCCAACAGTATGTATCATTTGGCCATTTGTAGGAAGTTTCCAGCCTCCTGCACTGGCTGTGAATTTCTTGAAGAAAGAGACCATGTGTTGTTTCTCTCTGCCTTGCACCAAAGCTAATGCCTGGAACATTGCAGGTGGGACAAGGGGCTGTGCTTGCACAGGAAGTCAGGATACTCTTTGTGTTGCTTGTGTTCACTGTGTTGTGCTATTGATCTTTTTAATCTTTTCCCCCTCATGATTATTTCTCCAAATACAATTTAATTTAAATAATTAATATGTAATTACTACACAAAATTTATACCAGCAATATGGTTTTTAAACATTTCTGTCCAACTCTTTACTATGGATAATTATTCCCCAGGGAAAGATATTTCTGTTTTTATCATTGAAGCCAATAGAAAATTGGGTATATGAGAAATTTATTTAAGACAGTAAGAAATTCTCTTTTAATAGAACAAATCTATTATGTAAATTAAGCATTGTTCTATGAGAAGAAAGGAACTTGATTGGTTAAGAACTGACTATATGCTAGGCACACTACTAGCTACTTTGACTAAGCTCTCTCAGTCCTCATGACTGAGTCCTCATTATCACCACTGTGCCCATTTTACAGGGGAAGAAATTGAGGTAGAGAGAGGTGAAGCAACTACTCCAAGATCAGGTGGCTGTTAATCCAGATCTGATTAAAACATACATACTTTAGGTTGGAGTGGTGGCATATGCCAGTGATCCGAGCAACACAGGAGGCTAAGGTAGGAGGATTAAAAGTTTGAGACCAGCTCCAGCAACTTAGTGAGGCCCTAAGCAACCTAGAGAGACTCTGTCTCAAAATAAAAAATAAAACACGCTGGGGATGTGGCTCAGTGGTTAAGTCCCCCTGGGTTCAATCCCTGGTACCAAAATAAATAAAAAAATAAACACCCCAAAAAACAACAGTGGTGGAATGGTGGCTAAGCAGTTATGGCACTTGGCTGACATGTGTGAGGATGTGGGCTTGTACCCCAGCACCACGTGCACAACAAAGTGAGCAATGAAAGTCACATGAAAAACTAAATAAAATTGATTCTCTCTCTCACTGTCCCTCTCTTAAAAAATAAAAATGTACTTTGCCACCCAATACATTAAAAGAAATGGCCCTATTTTTTGCAAATAAAAAATTTCTCTGGGGCTGGAGCAGTGGCTCCGTGGTTACAGTGCTTGCCTGGCATGCGCAAGTACGCAGGTTGGAGCCCCAGCACCCAAGTACACAACTAAGTGTCAGAGCAACGAAAGCCAAGTGAAAAAAACTCAATAAAAATTGATTCTCTCTCTCTGTCCTTCTCTCTTTAAAAAAAAAATTCTCTGATTTATATTAAATGGCTATAGGCTATAGCATTTTCCTCGCCAAGTACTCTCAATACACTTCATGTACCAGTAAAGTACTACAGTGAAAACAGGCCCGGCTTTGGCATCATTTCATTGTTATGGTGACTAAACAAAGATAATTTGTGAAATGTCTGTGAATAGAAGGCATTTAATACATGGCAGCTATTAAAAGTAATAATATTGGCCTGCGATGTAGCTCAATAGGAGAGCACTTGTCTAGCTCATGCAAGGCCCTGAGTTGTATCCCCAGTGCCACAAAACAACAACAACAACAACATCACAGTACAGGTTTTAGCATCCCTAATCTGAAAATACAAAATACAAAATGCTTCCAAATCCAAAACTTGAGCACTGAAGCCACAAGCGGAAAATTCCACACCTGACTTCATGGAATGGGGCAATCAAAATGCAGGTCCATCAAAACTATCGTATAAAATGGTGTATATGAAATGTAAATAATTTTCGGTGTAGATTGGGTTCCAGCCCCAAGATATTTCAAAATCCCAAAACCTCAAATCTGAAACACTCTGTTCCCAAGCATTTCAGTTAAGGAAATATCTTATTTTTCATAGAAGTTTTAGTATTGAAGTGCTAGAAAAAATCATGGTCAACCTGTTAATTTTTAAAATGAGGAAATGCAAGTCCAGAAGGGTGGAGTGACTTGCTCAAAATATAAAAGCCTGTGGCCATGCCAGACACAAGCAGGGACCAGGTTTGCTCAGTTGTAGGCGCTATATATCTCTCTGTGTGTGTGTGTGTGTATATATATATGCCAGGCTGCCCTGGAAGAGGGCAGTTTTTGACCCACGTCTCTGGGATGTAGGACTCTCCCAGCAAACTTCACAGGTCAATAGCTGCCCAGCCTGGATCTAATGCCTGATCTAATGGTCAGTTGATTGGTACCACCTCCATAGAGTACAAAACCATACAACATGAAGGCCTAAAAAAATAATAACTCAGCATTTTAATTGAGAGCAACTCTTAGGCTTCCTGCCAAGAAGTCACCTTGTTTTATAATATATGAGTCAGAGTACTTGAAAAACTGAACCAGTTTTCCTCTGTTTCAACACTGGTCTAACCATTTGAAAAAGAATGAATGATATTAAGTAAAATGGTCTCTTTAAACAGTTAATTTTTTTTCCTTGTCTGGCTCAAATTAGAAGCCAGAAAACTGTGAATGCAGAAGACAGTCAATGCCAACCTTCAAAAATGAGGTGCACACACATGCACCTGATCCAGACACACCAGAGACTCACTCAATCCAACAAATGTTCTAATTATAGTAGAGCATTTTTTCTTTTTTCTTTTTTTTTAGCTAATTTTTTATTGGTGCATTATAATTATACATAATAGTAGGATTCACCATGGCATGTGTACATAATTTTGGTTTTTCAAATGCATACCAATTCAGCCTTTGTCTACATTCTATTGGGGCTGGGCTACATTAACCAAGGTCTATGAGGAACAGGGCCACATGGTGAACAAAAACACAGGAGTTACAGAATTGAGAGACTAAAATGGGGTCTGGGCCCAGTGTTTGACTGTGACAGTCAAGAGCAGTCAGGACTCCTGGTGACAGTGCGGATTTGAGGTTTGATGATCTGAGTCTCTTTTCCATTTCTGTTCTGAGCAATCAGTCTCACTGGTGGGGCTCTGTTTCAATATTTCTGATGCAAAAGGCACAAAACCTACAATATACTGTTGTTATAAAAGTAAAGAGTAACATTCAGAATGTGTCCAGGGCAGTCATTGGCACAGGTTGATTAGGACTCGTTAATTTTGGCAGTGAGTGAAGGAGGCCCTTGGAGGGTTATGTCTGATGGTAAGTAACATTTGAATCTGAGAGTAAAAAAATAAAAAAAGACTTCAAAAAGGCCTTTGACTTAGAAGGCTCGGTTTTTTATTTGAGCCTCACCTCTAGCAGATCCAAATTAATAGGTGTTTTACTATTCTACATCCTGTCTGCACAGCAGACACCATAATAGAAAGAGTGCGAGGCGAGGGTAGAAAACACCCTCCAGGGAACAGCTGTACTCTCAGCTGGGCAGGAGCTGGAAGGAGAACCCGCCTGCACTATACGACCGCTCTCGAAGATCTCAGATGCACTGCCCTTCACTGTGACCTCTTCGGCAGCATCCTGGGAGTAGCAACACAACCACTTTCCCAACACCTGCCACAGTTGTTCACTAAATACACCATTTCTCTGACCAAAAGGAAAAAAAAATTAAATATGGCTCTCAAAAGCTACCAACACTATTATACCTCAAAGGGTGTTGATGCTTTTTTTCCCCCTTGAAATATTAATCTCCTGAAACACCCTGCTGAGCTGGCAGTGTGACAGCAGAAGGTGACTGTGCAATCGGCTCCCAGCTGACCTGGGGCTCAGCTGGAGTACGAATCTGCACACACAGCTCTTAGGTGGGAAGAGGAAGAGAGGTGGCTGCACCCCAGGTGGGAGTCAGAGAGAAAGGACCCCTTGCCTCCCATGTGGGTGCCTCTGGCAACCTGGGGTCAAGTTAACTGAGAGGCAGTTGTCCAAGATTTTTCCTCAAATAAAACCCCAAAGCATCCTTGAGCCAAAGCCAGGATTGTCTCCCCAAGGATTACTGCTGGCTACTGAGAATCAGTTCTCCAGGAAGCTTGTTGGAGGCAGGCTGGATGTTCACAGGACAGGGAGAGGACTGAAATCTGCAGGAAACAACGTGAACCTCAGCAAGAGGAGAGTGAGGGGAACTGAGACCCTCTTAAGCCAAAGTAGCTGCAGAGTTTCCCAAACATGACCTTCACCTTGATCTACAATCAGTTTGTGCAACTTTGCTTCTTAGATGTCCTCAAGCCCTCCTACCCATCCCATGCCTGAGTGGTACAGGTTTTAAAGTTTGTAACAGGGCTGGATAAACAGTTCTAGAGGAGACATCCCATTTGGGATTGCAGGACTGGTCTTTCTGCTGTAACACACAGTATATCTGCAATCAGCATTTAGGGTTTCGTGAGGTGGGCTTGGCTTAACAAATCAGTGCACCTTCCAAAATAATACTTTCCATTAAACACTAATTCCACAGAGCAGCCTTGGCACAGCATGGCACAGGAAAAGTGTGTTGCCCAGTCAACCTTCCCCACTTCATCCCTCTCTCTCTCTCTCTCTCTCTCTCTCTCTAAGGCAAACAGGAAGTAAAAGGCAAGATGAAAAGATAAAATTAATGATCTATAAAGGAAACCATTCATAAATGGACTGTCCTCCCCCGTTTCAAATGCATTTGCTTCTAAGTCAGCAGTTGAAGCATTTGCTGAAGACAGCATGCCCAGCAGGGTACAGTAAGTGCTCATCTAAAACGAGGAATAAGGGGCTGGGTTGTAGCTCAGTGCCAGAGCACATGCTAAGCACGGTCAAGGCTGCAGGTTTCATTTCAAGCATAGGAAAATAAGGGGCAGGTGGAGGTAGGGAATCCATGGCTGAATAATTTGCAGAAATATTGTTAAATAAAGTTAAGCTGGTGTCTCCTCTGCAGGACTCTTCAGAGCCTCTGGTATGTGGGCATGTATCATGAATCCTAAAAAGGGAGCTCTGCATTTTCCAAACTTATTTGGCCTCAGAAACTCTCTCCCAACACACAATTTCAAGGACATGTCTTTGGACTACAAAATATGAGAGACGTTACCATGCATATTTTGCTAGCCCTTCATGCTCTGATACTGTGTAGGAACAGAATGCAAATTATGACACATGGAAATTCTAGAATTTGAAGGCTGGGATAAAGCAGCCCTGTCAGCCCTGACAATCCAGATGAGGGACAGAAGGGGTACTCAAGTGTATTGAAGAACATTCAAAACAAGCAGAGGAATGTTTTTTTCAACTTTCCATCAGAGAAAACAAAAATGATAACTATTTTCCTCTGTCTTCTCGAGATTATAACAGCTAATTGGTAAGAGATGGACAAACATTAAATACTCTTAGGAAATGATCTGCAAAAGGTCAACCACAACAGAAAGCAATCAACTGTGCAAAATTCTGCTTCCTTGAAAAGAAACCTAACTGCAGTGCTTGTACCCACCCTTGATGCAGAAGCACGCCCAGCCAGCTCAAGTCCAGAGGTGGTTATGTGCTGTGCAGAAAATCACCTTACACTACCTTACCCTTGCAAAATGGCCTTTACTTCCAAAAGAAGCAAACTCGGGGCATAAGGAGGTATTTGCACACCCACGTATACAGCAGCATCTTTCACAGTGGCTGAACTCTGGAAGCAACCCACGTGTCCATCAACAAATGAATGGATAAACAAAATGTGATCTTACCTGTGTACCTGAAGATTATTCAGTCCGAAAAAGGAAGGAAATTCTGACACAGGAAACAACCTGGATGAACCTTGAAGACGTGATGTTAGACGAGACAAGGCAGTCACAAAAGGAGTACTGTAGGACTGACTGCACCTGAATAAGTAAGTACCTAGAGCCCTCATGTTCACAGACACAGGAAGCAGAGCGGTGGCTGCCAGGGGCTTGGGGAGGAGGAATGGGGAGTCTACATTTAATGGGTGCAGAGTTTCAGTGTGGAAAGATGAAAAAGTCCTGGAGGTGGATGGTGCTGATGGTTTTAATTGGAATTGCACACTTAAAAATGGCTACAATTGTAAATTTTAGCATGTGTGTGTGTGTGTATGTATATCCATGAAAACTTTTTTTTTTTTAAAGACAGAAGGACAGTGAGAGAAAGACAGAGAGAATCAATTTTCATTTAGTTTTTCACATGGCTTTCATTGCTCTGACACTTAGTTGTGTATGTGGGTGCTGGGGTTTGAACCCATGTACTTGCGCATGCCAGGCAAGCACCGTAACCGCTGAGCCAACACTCCAGCCCCCACAAAAATGTTTTTAAAAACATAAATCTGGGGTTGGAGATGTTGCTCAGCAGTAGAGCGCTTGCCTGGCATGCACAAGGACCCAGGATTGATCCGTAGCACCACATACACAACTAAGTGTATGAAAAAGGAAACCCAGATGAAAAAATAGAAAAATTAACTCTTTCTCTCTTCACAAAGAAAAAAACAAGTAAATCTTCAGGAAAGGGGTTAGTCCATGTCCCTATTAATGTCAACACTGATGCACAGCACTTAGAGGAGAACCCCAAACTGAGACCACAGCAGGGAGTACTGGAGTCCCCACCACCTTCTGCTCTTTTCTCAGCCTGTGTATCACGTTCCTGAGAAAAATCTTCAAGCTCCAAACCTCAGTGCAGCGCCTTCTCTTAGTGGCCAGGCCGCCTTGTCTCTTGCAGAAAGTCAATTCCTTGAGTGTAGCCAGACTGCCCCACCTCACACGGTCGCCCACTCCCCTCCGCCCTCACAGCAATTGAGGCAGGCTGCCCTGAGTTCTTAGGCTGTGTCCCCATGTCAACGGCTTTCCTCACTTTGTGTCACCGCTGAGCACCCAGCACCACAGGCCAGGCCCAGCAAAAGCTCCTCTGCATGCTGCAGAGCAGCAGCACAGCTGCAGTATGTGGTGATTATTGCTTGGTCACCTGCTGAGTGCAGACCCCAAGGAAATCACAATGCGGAAAGTGCTGTTCCTGCTCTCAAGAACTCTGAGTCCAGGGATGGAAAAATGGGGCAATAATAAGAAATTACCACTAAGAAACAAAAAGATAAAAGACTGTGATAGGGTATGCATGTGGGTATGTGTGTAAAAAATAAAACGGCTGTGAGCGTACACCAGAGGGGCCCTATCCAGACTTGGGACAACCTAAAGGGAAACTTGTGGTGGGGAAGCAAAGGAACAGTAATTTGTGTTGGAAAAACACATATGTGAGGGTTTAGAAGTGCGGTGCTGGGTAAGGCAAGTGGCAAGGCTTCCAGGAGGAGACTTACACATGGGGGACACTGAGGAGGGTGAAGGTGGAGGCAGCCATCAGCAGATCCTGGGGTGTGGGCGCCACACGAGCACATGGTGTTACAGAATATAACCTTTATCAAGGGTAGCCTTAGCATGCAATTAAAATCCAATCTCAGGCAAGTACCAGAGCCATGCTTAGCATGCATAAGGCCCTGGAGTCAATTCCCAGCACACCCATACAAAAATATTAAAGAATTAAGAAATTATAATACAACCTTATTTCAGGCTTTTGGTAAATACTGTTATTGTTAGAAATATCTTGATTAGGGATCCAAACCTTTCACAAAACCAAATTCCTAACTGCTCCTACATCCCTGGACAGTATAAGAGAGAAAAGTTTAGTGACTGGGAGTGGGGGAAGGCAGGTAAAGGTCCAGCATTTTAAAATGTGTCACCTATGTGTAGGCAAGAAGCTTGCAGGCTACTGATGAGTCATCAGTTAACAGGTTAAAGATACAGGTGAGTCCAGAAAGGGATGGGGACAACCCTGTCTGTCATTTATACCTTAGTGTGAAGTACTTTCATCTCTTAGCTAAAATTAATTGCCCAGATACTTTGATTTTGGAACATAGGCATTAAGAGGAAATTCTGATAAAGAGGGTATCTGAGGGGACCTAAGAAACACTCTAAACCCAGGAGACATTGAATAGCCTGGGGAAAACATGGAACCAAAGAAAGAGGGTTCTGGGGCTGGAGCAGTGGCGCTTGCCTGACATGTGCAAGTACGCGAGTTCAAACCCCAGCACCATGTACCCATTGGCATCTCGGAGCAACAAAGTCCACATGAAAAATTAAAATAAAATTGATTCTCTCTATCTCTCTCTCACTATCCCTCTCTCTTTAAAAAAAAAAAAAAGGAAAGGAAAGAGGGTTCTGGAAGTGAGGAAGCAGAGAGGCTGTGTGCTCGGCTCAGTGGGCAGCCATAACCACAAAGATGGTCATTTGCAGGGCTAATCTCAGTTATGTCTGATAATGTCCCATACTTCTTGTTTTAGATGTCTAAAGTTAGCAGTTGGGAAATTGTGGATAATTATATAATGTATTATATAGGCTAAGTATCCCTTATTTAAAATGCTTGGGACCAGAACTATTTTGGATTTTTTTAGAGTTGGAATTATTTGCATATACATACTGAGATATCTTGGAGATTGGAGCCAAGTCTATACGTGACATTCATTTATTTCATATATATATATATACATATATAGATAGATAGATAGTCTGAAGGTAATGATATAAACTATATTTTAAATAATTTTGTGCATGAACGCAAGTTCCCATTCCTGGTGTCATGTTGGCACTTAAAAAGTTTTAGATTTGAGGTTGGAGCGGTGGCTCGGAAGTTACATTGCATGCCTGGCGTGTGCAAGGATGCAGGTTTGAACCCCACCACCATGTTGTATAGCGCAGTGTCGGATCAATGGCAGCCTCATGGAAAACTAAAGTTGATTCTGTCTTTTTCTCTCTCTCATTATCACTCTCTCTTTTAAAAAAAAGTTTTAGATTTTGGAGCATTTTGGTTTTGAATTTTCAGATGTTGAATTTTGGATTTAGGAATGCTCAACCTCAAACAGTTGATCACATGACTGTTCTAAAAGGTCCAACAGAAAGTTTGTGCATTGAGGACACAGAGTAAATGCATAGGTCAAGCACACGCTGCTTAGAAGATCCATTCATCATTTCCTGGAATCGCCATAAAACCTTAGGTAACAGGTGTCTTCTCCACTGGGAAATTAGGTTCCTAGAGGCACAGTAACTGGCTGAGGTTGCTCAGTGGTAAGGTGGTGGCGCTGGGATTCTCTGTCCCAGCCCAGCTCCTTGCCCATCTCTGTTCCCTGGATGTCAGTTAACAAGCAACGCCTGCAGCAGAGGAGCACCCTTCTCTCTCCTGAGTGGACATTATCTCCTAGGTTTTGAAGTTAGGCTGGCTAGAAAAAAACCTAAGTTTAAAATAATTTTTTCACGTTACATTTTTTTCACGTACCTGCAAGCACAAACACACTCCCTGAGGATGTGCAGAAGGGCTCCCAGACAGGGAGCATGGTGAAAACCCTCAAAAAAATAAATAAAAATACAAAACCAGCCAAGCTTCTCGTATTTCAAGCCCAGCCACATGGAGAACTGCCCACGTTTTTTTGCTTTCTTTTTTCTTTTTTTAGACAAGATCTCACTAAGTTGCTGGGGCTGGCCTTGAACTCATCCTTCCTACTGTATCTGTCTCCTGAGTGGCTGGGATGACAGGTGTTTGTCACTGAGCCTGGCCTACCTGCCTACATATCATCACTACCCTTTCAGGTCTTCAGGCAGGAGGTGAGAAATCAGGAGAGCTGGTTCCCCTTGCTCAGGGCTTCCCTACCCTGGGTCGCTGCAGTTCTCTGCATTCTGTGATGGGCTACAAGAGAAAAGACGTGGCAGCTACTTTCCTTCTTGTTCTTGGGTCCTCCAGATGTCTGTTCTCCAAGGCTGGCCCGGTCCCTCTCACAGAAAGGGAGAATGATGAGGCTACAGACAGCAGGAAGTCCTAGCTGCCAAAAGCGGTCACATGCCACAAGGACAGGATGAAACTCCATCAGAACAGCTGCTAAGTCACCCTTGGGTCACACACAGCAGCTGACTGGCAGCATCACCTCCAGGTGTGGCTTCTCCCTACTTACATGACACCATCTCCATTCTCAATGCTTCCCCATCAACCCTGTCAAGGGCCAGAGATCTCTGCCCCCTAGAGATGGCAGCCCTCTCCCCAAAGCCCCCCATCACTCCTGCTTCCCACCTTCAATGAGAAGAACCAAAGGAAAAAAAACTTGCCTAACTCACAAACAAATCAAGGTATCTCAATGGTGGCCCTCATTCTGTCAATCAATGTTTAACCATGAGAACCGAGAGGCAGGAAGGAGTGGAAAGGATGAACGCGTAGTTTTTAAATGTTATTGCATACTATGCATCACAGCTGCAGCCTGGGACAACCCAAGTGTCACCAACAGGGGGACAGATAAACACAACCTGGTAGATGCACACAGGAGTATCTGAGGGTTCCGTGTAGTCAGGTCGAAAAAATTAAAACAAATTGTACTTGTATAGATTTTTGTATAGATTCCCTAAACAACATAGTAGAACAACTATTTACATAGCATTTACATTGTATCAGGCTCCACAATCAATCTAGAGATGATTTAAAGTATAAGAGATGATTTATATTCAACCAATGCAAATGTGAGCATCCTCAGATTTTGGTAGCTGCGGACATTCCGGAACCAATTTCCCTTGGATACCAAAGGACAGTTACATTCCTTGGCAACAAACAGGAATATGACTTAAATTCACAGTGGCATGGATGACTCTTAAAGATGATGCTAAGGAAAAGGCTGCCAAGCTCCCTGACATGACCTGGGGTAGGCAAAACCAAGCTCTGGGGAGAGACAGGAAAGCAGAGCAGCAGTTGCCTCAGGGGAGGGTTGAGGGGAGATGGGCAGGAGGGAATTCCCAAGGGGGGAGGGAAATGCCTTAATTTAGGAAGTGGCTAATGGGCCTAAGTATGAGTCTGAACTCACTAAACTCTACATTTAAAATCTGTGCATTTTCTATGTGTAAATTATGCCTCCATCGCAGAAAATCTGAAAAATGTTTTCATCAGGTCCAGAGACAGGGCAGAAGTTTCCAACTGTTTGGGATTTCTTGGGGACCTTCTCCTTCCAACAACCCTGGTGATAGGTAGTGAGGCAGGGAGATACCAGGGTGGTGGCCAGTACAGACTGAATAAACCCATCTCCGGGTCTGCAGCGTCTCCTCTGCTTGAGAAGTAGACCTGCAGGTCAGGAGCTCAGAGCAGGGCCAGGAACAGTTCACACATTGCTATCTCAAGGCCTACAGTTCTGAACGAACGGAAACGTGAGTTGTGTTGGTTCAATATAAGAGCCTCCTAGTCACTGTATCGGAAGCAACAAGACCGGGTTGGAGTGATGGCTTAGCAGTTATGGCGCTTGCCTGGCATGCACAAGGATGTGGGTTTGAACCCTAGCACCACATACACAATGAAGTGTTGGAGCAACCAAAGCCCCACATGAAAAACTAAATTTAAAAAATTGAATCCCTTCTCTCTCACTGTCCCTCTCCTGTCTCTTAAAAAAAAAATAAAAGCAACAAGACCACCCAACTCTTAAGCCCCTCAGTGGTTAAAGCCCCTTTCTCAGAGGCAGGGGCAAGGACGGGAATGCAGGAATGTAGGTCCCTGGCTGGGGCTCAACTCTCAGCTCCACCACTTGCTTGGCTGTGTCCTTTCAGAATTCCCTGTCACTGCTCTGTGCCCAAGAAAAAATTCATTTCTCATAGGAGCTTCTCTCAGGATCCAGCGGTGATGCCCCTAAAATACCCAGCCCAGCAAACCTGCCATGGCCTCCTCTTCCTCCTTTCTACCCTCTGCTCCTTCTCCCTCCTTTCACTCAGGGCACCCCTGTTCACAGCTCTCTTTTCTCTTCCTAGTTTCAGGACCTGCCCTTCCAGCTATTACCTGTCCCCCCTGTCACCACTTGGACTCCACCCACCGCAGCCACCTCCCATAGAAGCTCCAAGGGTGGCCTTCACTTACACTTACACCAAAATTTTACAGCAGACAGAATGGAATGCGCAGCCCACTTACTGCAACACTGATATGAAGGCAAGAATCGCCCCACATCCAGGAATGGTCTCTGAAAGGACTCTAAGGACCTGTACCCACTCCCACCCCAACAAGACAAGCTGGAATCCAACCACAGCACTTCAAAATGTGACTGCTTTTGGAGCTAGGGTCTTCAAAGAGGTAATTAAGATTAAATGAGTTCTTTATGGTTGTTCCTAATCCAATATGACTGGTGTCCTTATAAGAAGAGGAGATTAGGGGCTGGGGATATTGCTCAGAGGTAGAGTGTTCACCTAGATGCATAAGGTCTTGGGTTCCATCCCCAGCACCACAAAGGAGGAAGGTGAAGAGAGAGAGGGAAAAAGAGAGACATGGACACAGAAACACACAGAAGATTTTGCAAAGCCCATCTATAAACCAAGGAGAGAGGCCACAGGAAAAACCAGCCCCTCCAACACCTTTTTCTTGACTTAAGCCTTCCAAACTGTGAGATAATAAATGGATACTATCTAAGCCACTCAGGTGGTGCTGTTTGTTATGCAGCCATAGCAAGCTAATACAGCAGGAGAATGAAAGCAATGCTGAGGAAGGCCTGGAAGAGACACAGGATGGGGTTTGTAGCTCATCCTATCTCCTGACTTCCATGGATTATTTTTTTTTAACTCAGTTGGACTTGGGTTTCCTGCTATGTGCAGCTGACAGCTTCCTAACTGACCCCTGATCTTTCAAACCCACTGCCATACTGTGCAATTTTTCTCCTCCTAACTGAAACACAGGCTTCCTCCTACCCCTTCCATCACAGGATTTACTTTCCAGTTATCACCAACTCATATCCTGCTGCTTTCATCTGCATTCTTTTTCTCCCAGCTTTCTTATGCCCAAACAGCCCCTGTCTGCCCCATCTCTCACCACCGGGACCCCCCCATTCTCTAAGGCACTCAGTCCTCTTCCTGTTGCTGGCAGTTCCCAGCACAGGGATTTGCACATAGTAGGTACTCAGTAGACATCTGATTATTACCATTTGTGTCACCATTCAAGCCCTGAAGTTCAGGCTTTTATATTTTCTAAATAAATTCAAACAGATCACAAAAGGAAGATTGCTATGTAACATCACCTCCTAGTACTAGTAGAAAATACCTTTTGGGGACTTAAAATCCTCAACTATGCATCTTTAATTTTCTTGATAACATTCTGCTATAATTTAGATTGGCATTCTCCAAAGGCCTATGGGTTAAAGGCTTGGTCACCAGCCTGGTTACCACCTGGAGGTGGTAGAACCTTTAAGAGGTGGGGCCTAGTGGAAGGAAGATAGGTCACTGGGGGTGTGGCCTTGAAGGGGCTACTGGAACCCCAGCACCTTCCTGTCCCTCTCTCTGCTTCCTGGCCACTGTGAGGTGGGCAGCCTCCTCTGCCACATACTATGTTACAGTTTGGATCTGGAAAGTTCCTCCAAAGGCTTGTTTGTTGGAGGCTTGTTCCCCAATGTGGTGGTATTCAGAGGTGGAGATTCTGGGAAGTGACTAGATAATGAAGGCTCTGACCTCATGGGTGGATTAATCCAGTGAGGAATACAAACCTGAAAAGATTATTGGGAGGTGGTGGAAACTATGGGAGATGGAACCCAGCTGAAGGGAGTGGGTATTTGGGAGCACACCCTTGGGGACTATATCTTGTCCCTCTCCCCTTCCCTGCTCCCTGGCTGCCATGAGGAGAACCGCTTTCTTCTGCCCCACCCTTCTGCTGTGATGCTTTTGCCTCAGCACAGGCCCAAAGCAATGCAGCCAGCCAACCACACAAAGAAACCTCTGAAAACATTAGCCAAAATAAATCTTTGCTCCTTTGATTTGTTTTTATCAGGCATTTGTCACAGGGACAAAAAGCTAATACATGCCTTCACTGTGATTTGCTAACTTATCATAGACCCAAAAATAATGAGATAACCATTCAAGAATTGAAACCTCCAAAACTGCGAACCAAAATAAACCTTTTCTCTTCTTACATTGATTTTCGCAGATGTTTTGTTACAGTAATGGTACACTGACTATCACACCTTCTACCTCTTAAAGGTCATTTATTATGGCTTCCCCAAACGGCTGGACTCTTGCTTCCCTTCACTACTCCTTCCTTATTTGGTCACTTAGCCAAGACTCTGTCTAAAAAGAACTGGAGTTATACATGGGGAACAGGTGATAGCCAATGAGAAGTAAATTACATAGAGAAGTCACTACTTATACTTAAATCACATCCAATTCAATTCAAATGCATTATCAGCAGACATATAAGATCAGATTAAAAAAAAATCTTTGCTCATAGCTTTGACCATATTCATTTTTGACAAGTTGCTTCTTATTGGACTTCCCAGAAAATGATTAAAAGTAAATCTACTAAAATGAAATAATTTTTAAACCCTATCCTGGAACATAGATTTGATGGCTCACCATGCAATACAGCTCCAGACCTACCAAGCCATAGATGGGCCCCTTTGAAAAACACTTCACCTTCTTACATTTTGCTTGCTCATGTTGGATGGTCCCTAGTTGAGCCATCTCTATTGAATGCTTGCAAGTAGCTTCTGAGAATCAGCCAGATCCTCCACCCAGGTCCTGAACACAGCTGTCTCACTTTCTACAGACCCTGACAGCTCTTTACTAGAGACACCAAGAATGTCAAGCACACTCCAAAGGAATACAGTGCTATCAAGTCTAGGGACAAGAAAGGAAGACAGTGCTGTGAGCATCTAAGGAGGGACAGATCCCACTGGGGACAGCGGTCCCAGGGTCAACTGGAGTGAGGTGAGGTTCAGCTCCGGTTAACAGAGGTGCCCCTGCGCACCCGACACACTTACTTAGTCTTTTGTGTTTTTAAATTCCATAGCAACATTATGCTGTGGTTCAGGCTAGTGTCCTCCAAAGGCTTGGTCACCAGCCTGCAGTGCTACTGGGAGGTGATGGAAGGGGCTGCGTAGTGGAGGAAGTTAGGTCATCGTGGGTGTGCCCTTGAAGGGGAGATTGAGCCCCAGCCTCCTCTTCTCTGGGAAGTCCACGAGTGCCTGTCTTCAGCACAGGTAGATGTTACAGGACTGAGGCTCACTGCCTAGGGCCCCAGGAGGAGGCACCCCTATTACTCAGCAAACATTGCCAGGTCTTCTGTGTGGTTCTAGCACTTGGTATCTTCGTCCCATAGGGGAGCTCTTGTTTCCTGCTGCTGGAAAAATCAGAAAACCACCTCACTGGGAATTAATTATGGAGAAGGTATGTCTGAATTAGAGACATTTTAAAAACAAATATTTATACTTCAAAATAAATGCTTCCTTTGCCAGTCACTGTTACCCTAAGCAGAGGTTCAAAGAACCTACTTTCAAGAGGGACTCTGTGGGGCTGGGTGTGTGGTAGAGTGTGTGTTTGGCATTTAGGAGGCACGCGCACGCGCACACACACACACACACACACACACACCAGAAGAGACTTGGTCATCAGCAACATTCACTCACACAGAAGCATGCAAAGGCCAGTTTTTTCAAAAGTGCTGCTGCAGGCAGGCTAAACATACTGCTAAACTGTGTTTACGCCATCAAGAGCCCAGGAAACCCTTTCCTCCTAGAGGGCGAGGGGCACTGGCTGCCTCCACCCAGGAAGGATGCAATAGCTCTTCACCTGGACACTTAGGCCACCCTCTGTGGGCCAGATAGGAGTGGCTGATTCACCACCCTGCAGCCCTGGACATCTGTTGGGTGTGGCCAGGAAATACAATGCAGCTCTACATTCTCTTTCTCACACATGCAGCATTTGGGACTGGATCATTCTTTGTTATGTGGACTACCCTGTGCACTCCCAGCTGTTAATCAGCACCCCAGCCTCTACCCACTAGATGCCAATTGCAGCCACAACCCCACCACCACTTAGGTGTGACAACCAAAATAACATCTCTAGACACTGTCAATCAAATGTCCCCTGGGGATAAAGTCATTCCACATGGAAGTCATCCAGAGAACTTTTTGATGCTAGGATGCCACAGATATTTCCAAAAGTTCTCCAGTGACTCCAAATGCTCTGGACCCAGCTGGGCATGTTGGAGCATGCCTATAATCCCAGCAGCTTGGGAGGCTGAGGCAGAAGGATTGCAAGTTCAAAGCCAGCCTCCTCAGCAAGGCCCTAAGCAACTTAGCAAGACCCTGTCTCTAAATAAAAAAAAATAAAGAGGGCTAGGGATGAGTTTAGTGGTTAATCACCCCTGGATTCAATCCCCAGGACCAAAAAGCAAACAAACAAACAAAAGCTCTGGACCCCACAATGGACAACCCGAGACTCAGACAGACCAAGTCATTCTAAGAAAAGTCTTCTTTCCATTCTGATCATCCTAGAATTCAATTACATGACCTCAGTCAGATGGAAGTAACAGTCCCTTAACTACCTCTTTGCTGGCACCATGCAGGAAATGTCTACTGAGTACTTACTTTGTCAGGCAGCTGAGGACCCATATTTGAGCAGCAGGATTAGGGGGTGAGAAGAGAGGAACAGGGAGCCAAAAGGGCTAAAGGAGATGACAGGGTGGCAGGGAGGAAGGGTGGGCTCTGGGGGGAAGGGACAGTATGTGCACAGATGACATAGCACTGTTTGGGGTACAGAGCAGTGGCTAGAACAGGGACTCCTGTGGGGATAGAAGCAGGAGAGATGACAGGGACTCTGAAGTCCACCAACCAGGCCCAACTCCATCTAAAAGGCTGCAGAGCATTGGAACAAAAGAGTTATAATTATGAACTTCTCAACCACAATGTAGAATCAAAACACCAGGATTTGGGACAGGGGGTGTAGACAAGGTCAGAGCCCTGTCCAGCAGGTCTAGGACTTCCAGGAAACACCCGGGTTGCTAATGCCCATCAGGACTTCCCTACTTAGTATGCACCAGATCTGGGGTTATGGACTAAACTACTCCCCCTAAAACTCATATGTTGAAGTCCTAACCCCCAGTAGCTCAAAATGTGAACGTATTTGCAGACATGGCCTTTAATAAGGAGATAAAAGTAAAACGAGGTCACATGGGTGGGTGGGCCCTGCCTGATCCAACACGACTGGTGACCTTATAGGAAGAGGAGGGTCCAAGAGTGGAGCGCTGTGACAGAGCATGTGTTTAGCACGTGTGAGGCCCTGGGTTAGATTCCAAGTCACCAGCCACAAAAAAGGAGGAGGGGGATGAGGACACAGACACACACAGGGGAGGTGCTGTGAGGACCCAGGGAGAAGGCGGCATCTACAAGCCAAGGAGCGAGCCTCGGGAGAAACCAGCCCTGCCAACACCTTGATCTTACCCGGATTTCAGCCTGCAGTACTGTGAGGGAACACACGCCTGCTGCTTAAAGCCCTGAGTCTGTGGTCTTTGTTATGGCAGCCCTAGGAACTAATACAGAGAGGACAGCCAAAATCCCTTGCTGGCCCATGGGATCTGGCATCAGGCCAGCCTGACAGCCATCTGCAGTCACAGAGAGACTACACAGTGGCCACTAGGGATGCTGGACAGAGCTTCCACTTCCCAGGAGGGCAGACACAGGGTGGGGAGGGGGGGCAGTGACCCATAGGCAGGGCCATGAGTCATGGCCACATTTTATGATGTGGGTTTGCTAAGGGGGCTTTTAGAGGCCCAGGGGGCTGGGGTAGCTCAGAGGTAGTACACTCACCTAGCATGTGCCAAGCCCTGGATTCCATCCCAACAACACAAAAACAGGGTGGGGGCAAAGTTATGTGAGTGTGTCCAGGGGCACAACACTGAAGGTGGCTACAGACAAGCCACTCAAGTGGACAGGAGTCTGGGGCCATGACAAGGACAGTTTCTGTTTTGGGTTTCTCCCCCTCAAGTCCTGCAGTCTTCCTCTTCTATCATTTCCCTGTTTACAAAACTCAGGAGACTCATTGTTTACTGGGGTGGGGAGGGAGACAAACTCACAGTCAAGGTCTGACTCCCTGGTTTCCTGCTGCCTCCAGGCACCGCCCCTCTGTACCCTGCACAAACCCTTCATCAGCTCCTCTGCAGAGGAGGTTCCTTCCCACCTGTCACAACCCAAACCCTCTTTCAGGGAGACTCAAATACCATGTGCCACCACTGTACTTCCCAGCCCAACAGACGCTCCTCAGGGTTCCTGTGCCTCACCCTGTTCTCTAGCCAGGCAGCTCTCCTACACTCCTGAGGCATGCTCACCTCTGCACCCTAAACCCTCAGCTCCTGGCCCCTCCCCAGCTCACCCCATGCTGTGCCTGGGATCCTCAGTTTACCTCTTCTTTCCAGCTCTACCATGAGCTGCTTTTCCAAGGGAATGTGATCCTGTCTTTCTATGCCACCTGATCAGGTGCCATCTGAGAGGAGCTGCAGCAGGCAGCTCCTCCGTAAGTAGCTGCAGGATCACTTCCAACAAGAGAAGGGAAGAATGGAGAACTGCACACAACTCTCTCTGAAAAAAGCAGGGCACTATCCAAGGTCTCACAGCATTATTCACAGCTGCCAAGGGGCTGAAGCAACCCAAGCGTCTGTCTAAGGACGAATGGATGAACAGACACAGCTGAGGGTTATTCAGACTTAAGAAATTTTGACATGTGCTACCATAGGGATGAACTTTGAGAACATCATTTTCAGTGGCATAAGGCACTCATAAAGGGGCAAATGCTACACAATGCCACTTACTTGACTTTCATTGTTTTTTCTTTTTTTTTTTTAACCTGGTTTATTTTTTCACCTGGTTTTTTGTTTTTCCAATACTTAGTTGTGTATGTGGTGCTGGGGTTGAAACCTGGGTCCTCATGCATGCCAGGGAAGCGCTGTAACAACTGTAACTGCTGAACCACTGCTCTAGCCCCAATGCCACTTACTTGAGCTACCTAGAGTCATTGAATTCATAAAGACAGAAAGTAGAATGGTGGTCACCAGGGGCTGGAGGAGGAGGGGAACGGAGAGCTGCTGTTTGAACAGGTATAGAGTTTCCATTTAAAAGGAAGACAGTTCTGAAGACTGATGGTGATGGTGTTTGTACAACAATGTGAATGTGCTTAATGTCACTGAACTCTGAACTCAGAGATGGCTAAAAGGGTCAATTTTATGTAGAAGTATGTTAACACAAGGAAAAAAAATTAAAGATTTTAAATAACATAAGACAAAAAATGTTATGCTTACTCTAAGTGCTCACAATGTCAAAGTTCCTCTACATGCAACCACCAAAGATGCCCAATTTGTAAAGCATCTTTTAAAGAGAGAAAGCAGCCTGCAATCTAATCTGGGAGGAAACACTCTATAGTGCAAATTATGAGGCTGGCTGTATAACCATTCATATTTCAATATTGACCCCAGAGAGGCTCACTGAATCCTCTCCTTTGCACTTATTTTTAAAATGGTACTAAGAAATAAAGTGTGGATGTTTGTAGTAGAATTAAACTGACTTTCGTTTGTCTACTAAAAAAAAAAAAAAGCCGGGGTTGGGGGTGTGGCTCAGCCTTAGAGCACTTGCCTAGCAGGTATGAGGCCCTGGGTTTGATCCCCAGCAAGGGGATGGGGGTGGGGTGGGCAGGGAGAAGCCTGATAAACACTAACTAGCATTCCTATGACTTAACATTCTCTACCATACATCCCCATGACTCAGCTGTTTGGTTTTCTGTCCAGATAAGTCTTGTCTTATTCTAGAGCTGTGTTTTCCAGCGTGAGAGGGCTCCCTGGCTCCTTCAGGCCCATGTATACCTTCAGTTAACTGAAGAACCCAAAGAAAATTAACCAATTTGGGGCTTTGTGACACTGTTTCCTGGCAAAAGGAGACCCTCAAGAAGTGTTTTCTTTTTACCAGAAGAAATGTTAAACACAACACAGGGGTACAGGAAGGCAGAGACAATAAAGTAAGATTGTGAAATAAGACAGACCAGACAGGGAGGCCCAGGGAACCCTGCTTAGCTTTTGCTTTGCAGCAGAGACAATTAGCTTTGTGACAGATAATCAGGCTGGGGTCACTAGAAGCAGGCACATAGGGTCCTGCTTTCAGAGGGTCCATACTTGGCTTAATGCTTTGCTGTCACTGTAAATTTTTGTTGTTGTTGTTGTTGTTCTGGGGTTTTAACTCAGGAGCACTCTACCACTGAGCCATATCCCCAGTCCTTATGTTTCATTCTGAGACAGGGTCTCGCTAAGTCACTGAGGCTGGCCTCACACTCTTGATCCTTCTGCTTCAGCCTCCCTAGTAGCTAGGGTTATCTAGCGTATTGGGCTGTTGGCATGCAACAGCCAAACCAGAGGCCAGCCTTTCTGTCTACCTCCAGAGTGTCACCCAGTTCTTCCTGCTATTCTTAACACTTTGCATTTTCATTTGGCAGTGGCCCCTGCAAATTATGCAGCTGGTCTTAACTTTCGGGGCAGACGTAGAGGTAGTAACAATCTGTAAAGTTTTTTTGGTACCTACTCAAAGGCTTTTTCCAAGTTCCCGGGGAGAACTGGACCAACACCTAAGACCTTCTTTAATTATTCCCCCCCCCCAAAAAAAAAGAAGCCTCAGGAAGCATTTTCCTGCCAATTCCACACTGAGCTTAAGTGGCCAGGTAAGTGCCATCCTGAGAGTCTGGGAAGGAAAAGGGTATTTGGATTTGGTTTGACGCATTTACTGGCTGCATCACTGGTACTCAATTACTCTCAATTACCAAAATGATCTGTGTCTAACCCCTTCCAGGCCACCTGAGGACAAGCCAGTCCCAGACCCTGACACATGGTTTGAAGGAGTCCTCCATCCCAGGTAACTGCATACCTGCCCTGGAATCTGCCACAGCTGGGCAGCAGACTCGGATCCAGCACTCTGGAGGTGGACAGAGAGAGGCTGACCTCTGGGTTGACTGGTGCATGCAAAAGCACTAGACACAGCCAGTCAGGAAGCGGAACGGAGCTGCCTTGGAGAAAGGCTTGAGAAGAGATGTGACTTATAAGAGGATGATGACAAAGAGTGACCCCCAACCCACTTTGTGAACTCAGATCTCTGCATCTTTGCAATAAACACATCTCTTTTCTATTTTGTTAATGGAATATGAAGTTTCGTTTTGTTACCTGTAACCAAAAGAATGACAAGAGAATCTTGATGAGTATAACACTACGTAAATGGAATGGTCTGGAGAGTTCTATCACAGCAATGGCTTATTTTACAGCAAGTTCACTTGTTACGATCAATAACTACTGCCCCCTTTCCTAGAAGCATAGACCCTGATCAATCAGCAGGTCACCAGTGTGGAAGGAAATCTGCTCACTGGTAACAACCAGCACTGAGCCAAGGTGGAGAAAAGGAGAAAAACAAGATGACCAACGCCAGGCAGATCAAAGCATAGATGAGGTCAAAGTCAATGGCCTCTCACAAAATCTCAGCGAAGTCATGCTCCAGGTGGGAAGGGGCAGCTCACCAAAGACCCCCACCCTTTCTCCAGTTCTCACCTCTCCTTGAAGTTTGCTTTCTGATCTCTCTCATTACTGTCAATTCCTTTTTAAAATTTCAGTCTAAGTTACGTTTTCACCCAGCACAGCTAACCTAGACTTTTAAACATATTTAGCTTCTTCTCCACTGCAAGGTCTGAATTCAGCTTTCTTACCTGAAACTCCATCAAGTTAGTGAAGTACTGGGCAGATTTCTACTCCAACCCTCTGCGGCTTTTTTTTTTTTTTTTTGGTACTCAGGGTATTCAGGGGTGCTTAACCACTGAGCCACATCCACAGCCTTTTTCATTTTTTATTTTCAGACAGGGCCTCTTTAAGTTGCTGAGGCTGGCCTTGAACTTGCGATCCTGCTGACTCTGCTTACCAAACTGCTGGGATTACAGGTGTGTGCCACCACACCTGGGCCCCTCCCAATCCCTTCTTTTCAAATCCTGGCTGCTCCCTGTGAGTCCTCTGAGTCCTGTGACCAATGACTGTTTCGATTGTAGACTGGAGTTCCACAAACCAACCAATCCGCAGAGGTCCTTTTTGTTTCGGGCTCCTCTGCTCACCCTCAACGCAGGTTTCCCATGTGAAGAAACACCGGTTGCCCAGGGACAGACATCTTGGCATTGCCAAGGAATAAATCACCCTTTCAGGTGTGGCTATCAGCTCTTCCATCCAAGCGCTTCTCCGATGACTCATGGTGGGCAGCCCTCACCCCACCAGTGGAGGAGGGGAAGGCACCTGAGATTTCCCAGGTGCCTGGGAGGGTGGAGCAGATGCTTCCCAGGTGTTCTCCTGCTATGCTCACAACTTCCCTGAAGGTGAGGCAGCACTAACTCCACCCTGCCAATGAGGAAACAGGTGAAGGAATGTTCCCAAAGATAAACTTGTGATAAGACGCACTGGCACTGTAAACGAAAAAGCTCTTGTGCCTTTCATGACATCAAGCTTAGGTGACATCAAGTTCAGGTGAGTTCAGACATGAATAGCATTCTCCAGACATCATTCCAAACAGGATACAGCCAGTGTTAGGATGAGGGGACAGGGTGGGTGCTGTCCCTAGATGAGAGCTGATATGACGGATGAACAGGAACCAGTGGGTTGAAGGATGGAGGGAAGGGAATTCCGGACAGGTGGAACAGCATGAGCCAAACCCTGAGGCTGGGCCAGGAGCTACAAGATGTTCCCAACAAAGCAGGTGGCAGGGGAGGAGTGGAAAGGCATGTAGGGTTCAGGCCTAATGGTGACAGTTTATGGCAGTGAAAAGGAGCCATGGGGGGTTCCAATCAGGGAAGCAATGTGGACAGGCCTGAGGTTTTAAGGAAAGCAAGATGAGGCAGGGAGTCAGGTGAGGGACCTAAGAAGGCTGAGAAGGCAGGGAAATCTGCTCAGAGTGGTGGTCTGCAGAAGCCTACCCACACATAGCCAGAGAATAACCATACTTAGCTGAACTGAAATCTAAACACACGTTTAGGGCCATTCCTAGGCCAGAAAAGGATCATCTGATAGGCTAGTGAGAAAGAGCAAGTCCAAAGAAAGGGCAGAGGCCCTGTCAGTGCTTTCTGGTCTTTCTCTGACCAAGGGTCACTCTGAAGCAGAGAGTGATGAGAATTGGATTCAAACCCCAATTCTGGTGGCTCTGGACACGTCAACGACCTTCTGTACAGTCTTCTCATCTGTAAATGGAACACTTAGGACGATTCTGCCCAGGACAATCTTTTCCATAGCCTAGGCACTTAAGCAAAGCAACAGCTGGTTGTGTGGAAGTAAATTCTAGACCTATTGTTTCCCATATCTGGATCTTGCAGCCTTGTGGAAGTTTAATCTGCACCCTTTTTCTTTGAGCAGGAGAAAATGCTACAACATTCTTAAGGGCCAGTGTTTCCTAATATCACCCAGGGAACAGCTTTCAGGCCCCTTTGGCCTCAGGTTGACCAAAGTCTGGTCCAGACCTGAAGCTCCCAGTACATTTTCCCATAGCTCCTTCTCAGGACCCCTCCTCCAGCCAGGCTGGGTCCACTGGGCAGCACTCACAGGCCTGGTCTCTCCAGACCTGTGGTCAGGATGCCTCTTCCACCAAATGTTCTCCTCTCTCCTCTCTGCCCATTGGTGGCTGCAGAGCCTCAAGTCTCCAGGGCAGGAGCAGTGCTTGTGCTCAGTCCTTCTCCTCACTCCACACCCACCCTCCAATCCCAAGTCATGGCTTCCCAGGTGGCTAACCCTTTTATATCTAAGTCAGCATCTTCCATGAGCCTCGCTGGCTTTCTCTTGTCCACTCAGCACATCCAACCCATGCTGTAGACACACAGGTCTTTTAAAAAATATGAACTATCACTGCTTAAAACTTTTTTTTTTTGGTACCAAGGATTGAACCCAGGGGTGCTTACCCATTAAGTCACATCCCCAGCCCTTTTTATATTTTGAGACAGTGTCTTGCTAAGTTGCTTAGGGCCTTGCTAAGTTGCTGAGGCTGGATTTGAACTTGTAATCCTCCTGCCTCAGCCTCCTGAGTTGTTGGGATTACAGGTGTGCACCACTGCACCCAGCATTCTTAATACTCTTTGATGGTTTTCCTTTGCTCCAGAATTAAAGGAAAAGATTTTCACATGGTATACAAGCCATTCCCACCCACTATTTCCACACCGACAGCTATCAACTCTAGGATCTGCATGTTACGGGACCCTTGAAAATGATGTTTGTTCTCTGGAAAATACACAGCCTTCTCTTTTGCCTCTGTCCCTACCCCACCATATTCAACCCCAACTTCAGATCCCATTTCAAACCTCAGTTTCTCACGTATAGCATTCAGTTAAGATCAGGTTTGCTTTTTTTTTTTTTTTTTTTGTTTTTCCTGGTCTCTCATTCCCCTTTCTTTCCACATACTTAATTTGGTTTGTAATTAAAAGATTATTATTTGATCAGTTAGGGCATGCCCTCTTTATTAGTCTGTAAAGACGGTGGAAGCTGAGCTATCCATTTCTACCTATTACTATATTCCTCAACACCTAGTGTAAGCTTTGCTCAGAAAAGGCTCATGTGAAAGGAAGGAAGGAAAGAGGGAAAGAGAAATTGGGGGAATAAAAGAGAAAGCAAGCAAGCCCAGGGTTACAATCAATTGTGTGATAAATGCTTAACAACTGGTTCTCTGAAGAAAAATGCAAACCCGGGTCTGTAGTGTGCCAGTTTCCATGGTGTAAATATTCCCACCATGGCCCATTCCAAGCTGCCAATGCAACAGAACTGTACATGAATTTGGACAGCATGCATTCTGGCTCAGAGTCAATAGAAGCCAAACTGGCTCCAGTATATCACTGGTTTGTGACAATGCCAGGACTAACATTCAGAAGGTCCAACGTGTTTTTAAGTGACACCAACTTCTGACTCAGTCCTACCTTGGATTAAAAAACAAAATAAATTTGCAAAAAAATGCTAATGACAAAAAAAGAGGTTTACAGTTAGTAATTATTACAGTTAGTAATAATACAGTTAGTAATTCATAACAAGATGTTGAAGAAGGAAAGGGAGACACACAGCCCAGGAAGAGTGCTTTCCTCCAGAAGGAGGTGGAAAGGACTGCTTTGTAGCTGGTCAGCTTCTGTTTTTTGTATTGGTAAGAGTCACTGATAAACAAGCAAGTCCACATCTGCAGGATATGCTGGTTATCTTCTGACTTAATATTTCCTTTTCGGGCAATTTATCCTAATAGCTCAATAAAAGCAAAACATACACTGTCACACCAAAATAAACAGGAAAGGAGATCATAAAAGAAAACACGGGATTTTTTTTTGCTAATATTCCAGGCATGTAGAAGCACTAAATCTAACACAAAACCCAGAAACCATAGAAGAAAATACCCAAGCCATTTGACGACCCTATGCAAACCACACATTTCTGCAACAAAACCAAACACCATAATGAAATCAGAAGACAAGCAAGAAATTAGGGGAGAAAGCATTTGTAAGAAATCAAGAAAGGTTCATTTTCTTTGAGTATAAAGGGCTTCCATATATTAATAAGAGAATACTAATCCCATCAACACACAAAAGCAAAGGCACAAAGAAATAATTCAGAATTCAGGAAATATGCAAAGAGCTCAAAAACTTGCAAAAAGATGGGCTAGCTATCATATTAAGTGCAAATTACAACAATAACCAAACCTAATTTTCCACATACCAGACTAGAGATAACCTAATGGCAGTTCAGTATTAGGAAAGGAATTCAAGAAATCTTAGTAAATCGATAACAAAATCAAACATTTAAAATCCTTTCAACATGTTGCAAATTAATGGTCACCTCCATTAAATGAAAACTGATTGCAATGTAAATATACATATGCATATATACATACATATGTAAAGCATTTAAAAATGAA
Organism: Aplodontia rufa; assembly: GCA_004027875.1. Classification (NCBI taxonomy): domain Eukaryota; kingdom Metazoa; phylum Chordata; class Mammalia; order Rodentia; family Aplodontiidae; genus Aplodontia; species Aplodontia rufa. Next base: position 34,304 of record PVKS010011329.1, read on the forward strand.
AACCTGTTATTAGCCTAGGATGATAGAATTGTGGGCTATTTTTAAAAATATTACCATTGCAATGATATTGTAATTATTTTCAGTCTTAATTAAATTGTACTGAAGTCACTTTAAATAACTTCTAGTAAAAGGATACAAATTACTTCCCAGGACATTTAACAACTTTCAGGATAAAGGTCAGAAATCTTTGCAAATTCATGAGAATAAAAAAATAAACAAATAAAACAAAATAAAAAGATTAGAGATGAAGAAACAACCTAAACTTCAAATATAGATTTTAAAAAATTGGGCCTGGGAAGATTAGTTAGTGTGGATTATTAGCAAAATTCTAGAGATTATTTAACAAAGTCGTGAACATTAGATAGCAACAAGAATTCACTTAGAACAATGCAGGATAATCTATGCAAATTTTAATAATTTTTTGAAAAAACAATATTTTTAAATCTATGGGGCTCTTTCTTTATTTTTAACTTTTTAAAACTAAAATTTCAGAAATATCAGACTTTGAGTCGCATGGGAAATGTTGGTGTGAAAGAAGGAAGCCAAGTGAGCTGTGCTCAGATTCCCAAAACCTGCTTTCTGGGTGACTCTGAAGGAATTCATTCCCTCCTCTTTTTTTCAGAAAGGCACTGACAATATGTTTCAATGGAACTGGGGGATGAAATGCAGAGAGCATTTCCTCATTAGGAAGTTGAACACATGGTTCCTGTGCAGAACACCTGGCCATTTCATAGGTGTATTCCTTGATACACAAATCAGCAATACTGTCCCATGTGAAGACTGGCCAAAGGAAATAATGCACGTAAAAATGTTTTGAAACATATAAAGGGCTACATAAAAGTGGTATTATTATTATCATTATTGTTATTGTTATTAATTTGAAGGCATTACAGATTCTATGATAGAAAATCTGGTATAGATAACAAATACCAAGGACCAACACAAAAAAATTAAAGGAAAAAAAAAAAGATCCTCACAGGGGAGAACCAGATACCCAAAACCATTAAGATGAAACCTAAGTCCTGCACCATGCTACATGAGCCTTGGCAATGAAAGTCCTCAGCTAATAATGCAAGTCATGAAGACGACAGGGTGGGCTTGGTGAATGTGTTCTTGGGATAATCAGGGTATCATCTGTAGGATCTGCTATAGAGGCCCGGCACCCATCCGGCCCCTCTCCTGGGTAGAACATACAGGGCCTGCTGTGGTGTGTTCTGGTGTCATGCTTAAGAGGCCCAGGCCATGAGGAGCAATCAGCACAGCAGAGACTCTGTCGTGTATGCAACAGCTGAAATAGGTGGACATTTTTCAGCCAGGAAAGAAACGACTGAAAATGCATTTTGTGGAGAAAAAGCACTCCTTCTCAGGGGAGAGCTACACAGAAAGGCTTGAGAGAACCTGAGTTGTATTCATCCAAAATCATGGCTTCCCACAGGGAAGAGCATCTGTAGATGGGTTTGCCTATGAACAGAGGACTCCCTCCCACTGGTGGAAGTGTTCAAAGCAAGGATGGTCAAGTGCATCAGGAGGGGAAAGAAGCTTGTCAGGCCCAAGATCCTTTTTACCTGTAATATCCTGGGATTCTACCTGGCTTGGTGGTTTCAGGTATACAGGCACTATGTCAGCTAATGACAACAAAGGTGGGAACTGCACCTGGCAGCTCTCTGGTCTCCCCATCCCCACCTATCACTTAGGGACAGAATGGAACTGTAGGGCTGTACCTGCTGAAGGATGCATGCTGAATGGCAGAGACATCGCTTGCAGTTTATTTGCAAGGGGAAGATCACGGCATGGATCAGGAAAAGGGGACAAATGGTAATTTCCTTGACTCTGAACTTTCATCCACTGACAGAAGATGAAACCTTCCTCCACTTCTGCTTCTACTTGTGCACACATGCACAAGGCGACAGGCACCTGACTGTCAGAGCTCCTGTACCCACCACAGTTTCCATTCCACATTTGAACATCTGATACAGTATCCAATGTCCACAGCCAGCAGAGAGAAAAGTCTACCTTCGTTCCAAAATGCGCTTCAAAAGCTCTCTAAAGCATTTGTTATAGAACACTGTAGAAGGACAGTCCTTTATTTAGATCGTATTTGTCCGTGAAAATCAATATGTCCTTTCTGGTCTTTACTGTATGAGAAAATGCGCCTCTAATTATGTTCCCAGGCCTTCACCTCTCAGTGTCTCTCTGTTGATGGCATAGAACTGCAAAATGTCATCAAGCACTACCCCAAAAGCACCTACACACTTCAGTGCTACCTGTGACCCTCAATTGCTAACGAAAAAAAAAAAAGTTCCAGTTTTCTCAGTTTTCTAATAAGCTTCCACAGTCTGTTTTCAAGAAAGATTTGTTCTCTTCCTACCATGCCTGACAGAGTTGAGGAGTTGCTTCCTGGGTCCCCACAGATAGGGGGAACCATACTCTTTCCCACCCCCTAACTTTCAAGTTCACCTCTTTTTTGACCCCAACACAAAGCACTCTTTACACATACTCCTTTTACCCATTCTCTTCCTCTGCTCTAGAAAAAGCCTTAAAGTGTTTGAAAATGTTGCCAAATCCTAGTCTGATAGGCAAACACCATGACTTAAATAGTTATTATTTTGAATTTTTCTGTTCTGCTAAGCAAAAAAGAAAAAAAAAAACCCTCCATGAATGGGAACCAGTCACAAAAACACCTTTGGAAAGGAAAGACTCAGGAAGGGAGCTGAGGGGATCAAGGTGAACCAACCTTGGAAGGATCTTTCTGATTACCTTGCAAGGCAGTAGAGACAACTAAGCCAGACAGTTCCCACAGGACACAGCATTTCTGGCTAGGTTAGTACAAGATTAAAACAATGGTTATGATGATGTAAGAGTTTCATCTTACACATCCATGAGCTACAACTGCCTACTAACATACATTTGACATGACGGATTCAAGCACATTGACTATTACAAACTGACTAAGCATCTAAAACTGACCAGATCTGCCCAGTGGGAGGGAGTGGGAGGAGTCTACATTTACGCCTGCATTTTAGGGGTAAAAAACACAAATTGTTTGACAAGTTGGAATATGATGTCTCTTATACATCAAGAAAATTAAAAAAACAACAACCGTGGACATCTAGGGCAATGATTGTTTAACACTACCCACTTTCCATTTTTAGGCCTCCACATCTCTCTTGCAAAAATACTCTTTCTGCATGCAAAACCTCTGCAAGGGGAACCATTCAGAATCACAGGGCAAAGTGGATGTTCTGGTACAGCTTGCTAGGTCTCAGTGCTTTAAACCAAAGTAACTGCTGTGCAAGAACAATGGTGGCCCTGGAATACTCCCAGCATCCCTCCTATACGCTACTGATGTTTACAAGTCCTGAGAAGACATTTGAGAGAACACCGGGGTGGCAAAGTCGAAAACCCAAGATCTTTGGCAGGACTGAACCATGGTGGGGATCACAGGGTAGGAAGGGGAGGAATTTTTAAATAGCTCTTTGCTTCTTTGGCTATAACTTGAGCTCTTTAGGTGCCTTTAGACTCTGTCCAAACCAAGTTGGGATGGCTGAGGTCAGAAAGAAGGATCTCTGAGAATAGGACACTATTTCATAGATAGATGCTTCTTTGCAGGAGACACAGGGACAGTTTAGCCAGTGGAAAGAACATAGCCATGATCCTGGCTCTAACCAGCGACCTTGAAGGAGGCAAGTCCTTCAGGGCCGCCTGGTGACAGGTCAGCAGCCTCACCCTGGGGTGGGACACCTCTGCCTGCATAAGGGTGACACCTAGCAAGGGGCAGCTGGGTTTTGCAGGGAGGAACTCTCTTTCCATAGGAGCATTGGCACAGGGGTTTGGGTGAAAATTAGGAAAGGCTGAGGTGCCCTCTTAGAGGCAGGAGCACAGGGGGCAAAGAGCCCTCACCTCGTACCCAAGTAAATGTATCTCCTTTGATAAAGATTTAAGTCAATACGAATGCCTGTACACAAACACTAGCACCACTTCAGGAACTTTAGGTCCCCCCTCTGGCGTGGGCTTGAACCTTGGTCTTGAGGGAGAGGGACAGTGGGTAGGTTGGATAAGACCCAGCGGGGAAAAGGGCTCATGAGAAGGACATGGGGAAAGGGAAGTCGCGGCCCTTACCTTGCTGACCACGTTCTGAACGAGGCCGGTGCGGATGCCATAGTCCCAGGAGTGGCAATCGCAGTTGGAGGCGTTATCCCCCTTGTCCGGAGGGGATGGCAAAGGTGGCGTGTCGCCCCGGTCCGTGCCGCTGTTGTTGCTTCGGTTGCCCGCGCCCCCCCAAGCGGCAGTGGAGAAGGGGGTGGTCGGGGGACTGGTCCAATTGCCCATGTCGCCCCACCGGCCGGTGACTGTGGCCCCTGCCAGCTCGGCGCCTTTGCCGACCCCACGGCACCAGAAGTTGGGCTGGTCCAGGAGGAAGGAGTCCGAGAACTGGCTGAAGCCGATGAACAGTGCTGGAATCCAGGTGAGCAGCACGAGGGTCTTCTGGTAGCTCCCGCCCAGACCCCCGAGGAAGGGCAGCACCGACCCGTCATAGTCCAGCAACAGGAGGCTCGGGGCAGCCGTCGCCGAGCAGCAGCTCGAGTGCGGGCCGCTGCCTCCGGGATGCAGCGGGGGCAGCGGCTGGATCTCCGGGCCGCCGCTCGGGCCCGCGCGTCCCCCGAGGGGCGCCGAGGCCGCCGCGTCCCCGGGAGGCAGGGAGCCGTTCTCCTCCGCCGAAGGCGGCTGTCGCCCAGACCCGCCACCCGCCGCTTCACGCCGCCGGTCTATCGCCATGGCCCGGGCTCGCGGCGCCCGCAGAGGCGCATAGAGCGCGGCGGAGCTCCGCGGGCGCCCCGGGCAGAGCGCGCCGGGCCGGGCGCCCGCAGCTACCGCCGCCGCCGCCGAGCAGGGCCCGCGGCTCGAGAGAGAGTGGGCGCTCCGCAGCCCCTGGTGCGTCAGGTCGCCCCCATGTCACCCGCCGGACCCCGCGCCCCGGGCGCTGCGGCCCCGCTCGGGCGCCTGGCAGAGGTGGGCAGAGGCCGGCCGGGCCCTCAGCCGCCGCCGCTCATCGGTTCCGCGGCCCGGGCACCAGCGGCCAAGCCCGCCGCTCTCTGCTGCTACAAGCCGACCGCGGGAGGAGGAGGAGCCGGCGCCGCGCTCGACCCGCACCCTTGCCGGCGACTCCGGGCCCTGCGGGAGGCGGTGCGGGAGGCAGCCGCTGTTCCCCGGAGCCGCGATGTATTTATGAGACGTCGGGCGCCTCCCGGAAGCCGCGAGCTCCGGACCCAGCCTGCGGAGCCGGCCGCGATCTCCGGCTCCCAGAGCCGGCCTCCCTCCTCCTCCTCCCGAGAGCCCCGGCCCGCCCCCTCTCCCCCCGCCGAGGTGGAGGTAACCGCGGCACCTGCTGCGCCCAGCTCCTGCGCGCGAGCGCCCCCTCCAGTCGGGACGCGCCGCAGTAGGGCCTGGGATCCACGGAGCCGGGCGGGGGAAACCGGACACCCCGGGCCCGCCCCACCGCAGGATCCCCTGCCAGCTCCCCTTCGCGCCCGGCGAGTCGGGGGGAGGAGGCGCGGCGCGGAACTGGGGACCCGTGCCAGCCAGGGGTCGCGGCCGAATCACGCGCAGTGAGCGTGAAGACAGGGTTCTCTTAAAGACTCGCCTCCCACAGTCGCACGGGTCCCGCACCCACCCCCGGCGCGCCAAGCTCGGTGACCTCTGTTTGCTCCAAAGGAGCCCCGCCGCCCAGACGCCGGCACCCCACTGTCGGTCCCGAGCCTGAGGGTCGTCGGCCTTCAAAACCACCTTATGCGTGGTTTCCAGCTTCAGATAGGGTTGATTTTTATGTCCATGTTGCTGGGGCAAGGAAGAGCATTTGCCAATTCCAGGTTGCCAGCACCCTGCAATGTCCGGTCACCCTCAACGGACCACAGCACCTAGTCCCAAATCGCCATTTCTTCCCCCACCCTAAAAGGAGTGCTATATAAAAGCACAATGCTCGAAAGACGTGTAGCCTACACAAGTTATATATACACATTTTAAACGTGAATGGCGATGGCATTCCCCGCCCCCTCCCCAGGATCTTGAATTCACATTTGGAATACCCTGAGCACCGGCGCATACATCTATACTCTCACAAGAGACTAACAGCTCCCTCCTCTTCCCTGCTCCAGCGCCAACCTTGCCCAGCCAGCGCTATATAAATAACACCAGCCCTGCGGCAAACGTCTGTATTAGCATATATCCTCCTGCACCCAGGGCCCAACATCACTGAGAATTACGCGGCACCTTTCACCCTAGCTTCCCCACATGTTGGAGACATTACATATTCTGAGAAGTTTATTAATGGAAGTCTTAAACTGTGTAATCCATTTCTAGTTTTATTTGGGGCAAATTAATAAATAAAAGTGAAAGAACTGCTTTTGCTTTCCAAAAGAACATACTGTAAGCTACATATACAGAATTATTCTTTTACATTTCCATTACTCAGCTACATGTTGTATAGTTCAGTAGAAGTCACTTTTAACCTGCAGTCAGGCAACATATGTTTATTGCATAAAATACTTGCACATGGGAGAACTATTTCCAAAGGCTGCTAGGGGGCCAGGTTTCAGGGGACAGGGGTTTTTCAACTTTCCTGAGTGGCTGGGAAGGAGATTACATGACAATAGGCGGAAGGAGACCTGAAGGGCTGCAGAAGACTCCAAACCTCCGAGAAATGGGTCTCAAAACTTGCACGTATTTAAAGAACTTTAGCTAGTGATAGTGCTTAGTATATATGTGATGATGATTATTTTCCAACTCTCATTATTTATTAGCTTAAACTTTTTCTTCCCTCCCCTCACTTTCATTTGAACAGCTGATTCATGCAAAGTGCTGACCCCCATAAGTGCAATGGGGGTCAACTACAACTGTCCCCTACAGTCAGCATTTCTCTCTGAATTTACATATATGTAAATGCTATAGCATTATTTGCATTTTTATTTAGTTCCCCTTCAGTGCTGACTTTTCCAAGAGGTCTGTTTGACTCCACCCCTTCCCCACTGTCACTAGGACTCATTTATTTTCTTATAATTCATCATTTTTGGATATTTTTTGTTTTTGAAGCATATGAATTATACAGAGTGGTGAGTTTCATTGTGGTATATTTTTGTACATATATATATATATTTGATCAGTTTCACAGTCATTAGCTTAATAATTTGTCATTCTAATTAGAATAATAACAATCATAGGCAACTTTTCAGTGTTGGCTGTTAAATGCACACTCTCCTCGGTCCTCACATTCCAGGGCACCAAGAAGTGAGCCTTCAAGTTGAAGTAGAAAGGGTTAGATGCCTCACTATCAGATCAAAGAGCTAGCCCACCCCAGAGCCAAGCAACTGTTGTTGATTTTCTTCTCCTTCTTCTTCTTTTTTTTTTTTTTTTTTGTATTGGGATTGAACCCAGGGGGACACTTAACCACTGAGCAACATCCCCTGTCGTTTTTATTTTTTGTTTTGAGACAGGTTCTTGCTAAGTTGATTAGGGCCTTGCTAAATTGCCGAAGCTGGCTTTGAACTTGCCATCCTCCTGCCTCAGCTGGAGGATTACAGGTGTGAGCCACCACACCCTACCCTGGCAAAAAATACTGGTTTTAAATCCAGATATTTTGACTTTGTATTCCAGGGTCTCTCCATTTCAACAGGCAGGGCCAGATTTAAAAACCACAGGAAAGCATTTTAAAAGATTTTCTAAAAAAAAAGTAAGGTGATGGATATGTTAATTTGCTTCACTGTAGCTAGTTTCACTGCATTTATGTATATCAAAACGTCTTTGTGCACCTTAAGTATATACAGTAAAATAAATTAAACAATTTTACAGAAGGCGAAAATAAAATGAGTTTTATTTGCCCTTTAAAAAAATATTTGTTAATGTATATTTTTAGGTGAGAGATGCCCTGGCCCCCCAAAAGGAACTTCATTTTGAAGTTATTAATCATTGTTCCTAAAAGGTGGTAAAAATCCTCAAATGGTACATTCTGAGTATGGAAACATACTGGAAAATGGTAACCTCTAAAATTGAAGTTGAAAAGAATCAACATAAAATATTTGGAATTCATCAGTGCAGCCCTGACCTAGGCATTGTAATTAAGTTGCTTTATTAGATTAGAGGTTTCCCTAAATTCCTCTTGCACCAACATTTTCCCCAAATCTAGTCAAGAAGATTAAAATGTTACTAATTTAAAATAAACTGGCCTCCTATTTCTTAGAGCACAAGTGACCTCATAATAGAACCTAGAACAAAAGGAGTAAACAGAAAGAATTTGACACTCCAGCAGCCTTCACACCTGCTGGCTAGTACAGGAAAGCCCATCAGACACCTACTATCATATTACCCTTTTCTAATTTTCTGCCCCATAGTTGCCATTTTTCTGTTTACTTATTAATTTAATACCTCCCACCTGTAGAATGTAAGTATCTTTCAGGATAGGTACCTTGTTCAAGGCTATTATTCCTGGTGGCTAAAACAGTACCTGCCACTTGCAAGACCCTCAATACATATTTGTTGAATAAATGAGTATGCCCAGTTATTACCGCTTGATGATACTATCTATTAAGATCATACAACTCTGTTTACTTTGATTCTTAAGCCACTAAGCAAGCTTTTCATATTTGTTCAAATTCTTAAGCATAATGTTCAGATCAGCCAACATGAGAATTCAAATGAACTTGAAAATCATAGTTCTTATTATAACCTGTTATGATTAGTGGATTAACTCCCAATATGAAGGTCTGGTAGGCAGTTATTGGCTTGCAGATGGGTGGCTTCTAGGCCCAATGCAGCTCACAGATCACAAGCAATGTTTCTAGTATAACAATTGCCTACATTGCAAAATTGTGAGATTGAACATTTTTTAAAAATGTGTTTGGGGCTTCTTTGGTCATTATCATGGGTTTTGAGGAGATCCCTTCACAGGCAGAGAAGACTTCTACTCAGAACTTCTAGGCTCTTGACCGCATGGAAAAAAAAATAATTCAAAGACAAGTCAAGTTTCATAAAAAGAGGAGCTTTCTTCGAAAGCAAAGGTTGAAGATACACCACTCTCAGAGCAGAATGAGAGCAGTCTCAAGGGCCAGATGCACCACCAGGCTTAAATTTGGATTTTTATTAGGGTGCATAATTAGGTGGAGTATGTATGATCCAAAAAGGCAGGACTTTCCCTGGGGACTGGGAAGTAGGGAACAAGATCATGTTTCCCCATTAGGAGGTCTGGTTCCCCCTTACCTCAACATCTCTGGCAGGGCTGGAGTGGTGGCTCAGTGGTTATGGCGCTTGCCCGGCATGCACTAGTACACGGGTTCAAATCCCAGCACCCACGTACACAACTAAGTGTCAGAGCAACAAAAGCCATGTGAAAAACTCTATAAAAATAAATTGATTCTCTCTCTCTCTCTCACTGTCCTTCTCTCTTAAAAAATAAAGATTAAAAACAAACAAACAAACAAACAAAAAATAGTGCAGTGATCAGGCCAGAAAGTGATGGACCAATTAAAGGTTAGCCCCTGGCTTCCTGAGATCAATGATCTCCTTCTATTGAGGTCTTGTTTCTGCTTTGCTATATACCAGGAAAATTTATAAGGACTGGAATGTTAAAAAGTAAAGTATGGGCTGTTTAATGAGCTCATGCACTTTGGTCTCTTTCTGTCCCTTAGGCTCTGTCAGTTGTTCACAAGCCACCTGTTCATATTCCAACAGGGATATTTTTTCTTTAGAGACTCCAAAGTTTTTTTTTTTTCTCTGTATCTTTAAACTTCCATCTCACCATGGTGTAACAGAAGCCCTGGCCCTTTTAATGCTCTATGTTTATAGGCCATGCTTCCTTGGAAAGCAGTGAACGGGCAAATGCTCTTTCATCCTTGCCTGGCAGCAGTGCCCCCCATGCATTCAATTTGGCCCCAAAAGCATCTGAGTTTATGACCCTAAATTTAACTTAGCATCCTGAATGCACCAATCTTCACAAAAGCTGAGTCATTCTTCCTGAAAGCCTGTTAAGTAATCTACCAATTTATAATTCCCCCAAAATTGAGAAAACAGAGAAGAACTGAAAGATGTGACCTAATCACAAATATACGTGAACAGTTTTACTTCCTTGGAAATAACACGAGAACAAAAAAAAAAGGTTTTTTACTAACCTCTGAAATTGATGGAAGTCTAATTTTAATTCCTCCACAATTCTGAATTCCAGGGATTTGGTGTCAAAGTTAATTAACTTTAAAAGTACCCTACCAGTCACACTAAATAGGTATCATATTGGTTTTATACTATATTATATTCATGTTCTTTACATTTGAATTACAGCTGGATAGATCACATAATGAATATCATGTGTCTGTCTTTCTTCTTACACCAGGTTGATTTATTCATTTCAAATAATTATTTGAAAAGTCAGTGACCTTGATTTCTGGAGGGTGGGAGAAAGCAATATAAAACGATTTCCAACTCTACTGTGTATACAGTACTCGAACATTATTTATATCACCCTTTGACTTTTGGAATGCCAACTCTGGCTCTTTAACAAGGAGTTTGACATTTACAAAACCTATCATAAATGAAAATGAAAAAGGCTGCTTTTGATCGGAGGCAGAAGTAATAAAAATGTCACATAAAGTAATCCTAAGTAAAGCTACAGGTAATATTTTGAGAAAAACTACCTACTCATCTTTGTACCAGTCAGATCCATTCTTCCCGATCAGAAGGCCATGCGAAAATAAGACGTCCCTGCAAAGTTGATTGGAAGAGCCCAACTGCATTCAAAAGCATGGTCAACATTGAATTTAGAACTCTTTAGTTAAAAGACAATTGGTTGGGGCTGGAGAGGTGGCTCAGCAGTAGAGTGCTTCCCAGCATGCGTGGTGACCCGGGTTTGAATCCTAGCACCACATACACAACCAAATGTTGGGAAAACAGAAAAACAGATGAAAAATAAATAAAAATTAACTCTCTCTTTCTTTCTCTCTCTCTCTTAAAAAAAGTGACAACTGGTCTAACAAAGAGATGTTTTAGTCATCTTTCTGTGGCTATGACCAAAAGACCCAACAAGAACAATTCAAAGAGGGAAAGTTTATTTTGGCTCATAGTTCCAGAGATTCAGTCCATGGTGGGATGACTCCACAGCTCTGGACTTGAGGTGAGGTAGAACATTGTGGCAGAGGACTTGGCAGAGGACAGCAACTCAGAACACAGCACCGGAAAGCAGGGAGAGATAGAGCTCTGTTCACCAGGGACAAAATATAAACCCCAAAGGCATGTCCTCAGTGACCTGCTTCCTCCAGTCTCAGCCTTCCTGCCTACAGTTACCACCCAGTTGATCCGTGTCAGTGGATCCACGGAATAGGTTATACCTCTCATAACCTAAACAAGTCACATCTGGAAATTCTTGCGCTGTCTCACGCAGGAGATTTTGGGGAACCCCTCACATCTAAACCGTAATAGTAGCTTTTGCCTTGTTTTGCTTGAGAATGTCCTGAGAGATACAGCATGGAAACCCCATGACTTATAAATGAGCTTGATATGTTTCTCCCAGCACTGACGCAGCACTTTTGATTCCTATAACAGTCCTCAGGTTTTAAAAATTGACCACATACGCCTATTATTCTCAGTCTAAATTGTTGGCCATCACAGAGGGCTTTGAATTAACTGTGCCTGTAGCAATAACTAAATATATGGTTAAAATCACTAAGACATTTTTTTCTCAGTTGACAGACATTAAAAAATGAAACTAAATTTTTGATTTTTCTTTTCTTGTTTTTTTTTTTAGGGCTGAGGGCCGAACTCGGGGCCTTGTGGATGCTAGGCAAGCGCTCTGCCACTGAGCTAAATCCCCAACCCCTAAATTTCTGATATTTGAACTTTGAGGAAAGCACTTTTTTTGTTGTTGTTGTTTATAAGGTGATTTAACACAGAGTGGTAACGAACACCCCAATCATCCAAATCTTGGTGTCTAATACCAGTCTTCAATTAAAAACAACCAAGGATCCTTGGAGAAATTATGGATTTTAGGAGTGGAGTAGGAAATACATAAGATGATGCTGGGGCAGGGTGTAGTCCCAGAAAGTGAAGAAGTAAACTCCTCCCGCACCACCACATATACCAGTTGTCAGAATAAGTCAAAGGGACACAGGAGCCAGCTGAAAAAGCTAAAGGTTGAAGCTGGGAAAACTTGAGAAATGATGTATTATTGGATAATAACCCAAAATACAAAACAACTATCCAGACTGATAAAAGTCAATGATTGAAAAATAAATAAGTGATTGAAGGGATAAATCTTCCATGCATCAACATTCCAAATAACTTAAGCAGATACTCTCTCAAGGAAGTAAAACATGACTTCCCACTGCTTTACGGTGGGCTGCACCTAGTGACTTCCTTCCAAAGAGTACAGTATGGGAAGGAAAAAGGAGGAGGAGGAGGAAGAGGAGGGCAAGAAGTAAACACTGCTTGATAAACATCCCCTCGGGGCAGGTGATAAGGTCAAGATCAATAGTGATAACTCATGTTGATAGTATGTACACCTGTTAGCACATCATGAACATGGCACTCTGTGATCTTTCTTCTCCAAACCCATCACCCCAGCCTGACCATGAGGACACACCGGGCAAATCCTAACTGAGGGGACGACATTCTCTGAAATTCCTGAGCAGTGCTCAAAATCATCCAGGACATCCAAACTAAGGAAAGTCTGAGAAACTGTCACAACCATGAGAAATCTAACAAAAGAAGATGACTAAATGTAGTGCAAGATGTTGGCACAGATAAAGGGCCTTAGGTAAAAACTAAGGAAATCTGAGTGAAGGAGGAATCTCAATTAAAAAGGTATCAATGTCGGTTCATTAATTGTAACAAATGTGCCAGACGAATGTAAGATGCTAATAATAAGGGAAACTGGGTGTGAGGTATGCAGGGATTCTTTGCAATCTTTTCTGTAAGTCCAAAATTAAAATGATTTAACACTCTTTCAGGCATTAATACATCACTCAAACCTCTAAATCAGTAATTTCACTTTGTATATATTCTATCTCAGTGGTGCCATTTTTAATCAAGTAAAAATTTTATGGTTGGGAAACCAAAGTTGATGGGAGAGCAGACAAATATGAATAACTGAAAAATAAATTTTAATAAAAATAATATAGTAACTGATGCGACAGAATCTCCAAAATATTAAATAGAAGAGCAACAGGGAAACTGTTAGATGTGGCCCAGGCTGTGGTCTAAGAAGCCAGCAGGGTGTGGGGGCATTAAGTCTCATCTGGTAGACAAGACAATTGTGACTTTCGGTTCTCTCTTTCCGTTTGCATTTACATTTCCATATTCTATCATAGTTTCTTTGTCAACTTAGAAATGCATTTAAATCAAATTTTCCTTTAGTTTCTTAGAGCTTTTTCTCCTGTCTTATTCAATTCCTCAATGGATCCATTTCTTTAAAGTTAACATGGAGTCTTTAGGGACTTTAAGGGTATGTAACAACTAGCACGCTTTCAAGTAGTGAAACAGAGCAGCCTGTAGCCTCCAGGTCAACGGTCTTTGACAGTCTTTTTATCAGCCAGAAAATGCTGGAAACATAAATCTAAGGATATTCAAGTAAAACTCCATTTTTTAGTATATGTCCCTAAGGAGCGAACACCTGATTTATATTTCTCTGTAGCCCCACTGCCTGTCACAGGGCATGGCACTCAATGAATATTTGCTGAATGAATAGAAGAAGGAAGAATGGAATGATATATGGGATTTTTCTAGGGGGCGAAGAGGGCAATGTAAACTAATTCAGAGGATAGCGGAGATGAAAATGCAAAGGTTGGTATTGAAAGGCTCATGTTTGGGAAGGTGCAGGGACCATAGGGTTAGCTGATGTATGGCATTTCCACAAGATGATTTACTCATAGTATTGCTATAACTAGTTCTGAAATGTCTCTCAAAGGCCATGTACTTGGTTCCTATCCTGTAGCACCACTGGGAGGTGGTGGAATGCAATCTTTAAGCGATGGGTCCTAGTGGAAAGAATTTGTGTCACTGGAGGTGTGCCCTTGAAGAGGATATAGGGACCCCAGGCCCTTCCTGTCTTTCTCTCTGCTTCATGGCCACTGTGAGGCAAATGGCCTCCTCCACCAGGCTCTCTCTGTCATGATGTGCTACTTCATTCCAGGTCCAAAGGTAACAGGGTCAAGCAACTGTGGTCTGAAACTATGAACCAAAATAAATCTTTCCTCCTTGTAAATTGATTACCTCCATAAACAGCATGAGTTTAAAAAAAATTCAGAAAACTCTAGGGAAATACCACACTTCAAAACAAAAGTACAGCCAACTTTATCATTGTGCTATACATATACACATTTTAAATATAGTTTGATGATGAACTTTGAAAATCGTCATCCCAGTCAATAACAAAATATTTCACTCACCCCCAAAAGCTCTGTTGTGCTCTTTGCAGCCAATCTTGCAACCCCACATGCTAACCCAGACAGCTACTGGTTCACCTCACTACACAGTGGTTTTTTCCAGTTCTAGAACTTAGAATAAGCAGAATGAGGTAGCACATGCTCTCCTGTGCCTGGCTGCTTGCAGCAGAGAGCTTGGAAGATTTACCCACATTGTTGCCTGTGTTGGCGTCTCATCCCTGTGTGTTGTAGGACAGTGTTCCGCTGTGTGAACATGCCGCAGGTGGTTGTTCATTTTGCTGTTAATAGACCCTTTGGTTATCTCCAGTTTGGGGCCATTATGAACAAAGCTACTATGAACCTTTGTATAGAGTTCTTTGTAGAGACCCATGTTTTCATTTATCTTGGTTAAATTATTGAGGTGTAGTTTAGGGATCCAGCTTGAATGCCTGCCACCCTCTTGAAGACCCTTGGGTAATCCTGTTGGTTTTCCCCATGTAGTTTCCCAGCATACAATAAATAAACAAAACCAAGGTCTTGGGGGTTAGCTCGGTGGTAGAGCACTCTCTTAGCCTTTGCAAGGCCCTGGTTCTGATCCCCATCACTGCAGACAAAACAAAATAAAACGTTAGAGAGGTATGTGGACCCTTACCACCAGATTCTGGCACCAAGAGCACCAGGAATGTGCCTCACATCTTTGACATTAGCTTGAGATAAACCGGCTCGGATGAAATCTCTTACCCTGACCACTCTGTAAATCCCCTTCTTCCTCTGACCCAAACTGCAGAGATCTACCAGTCTTGTTGCCCCCTTAGGACCATAAATTGCTATCTTTGCAATCATTGACCTATGTACCTTTTTCTTTGGACTAACAGCAACTTGGAGCCAGTTCTTATATTCCAGGATTGGAGTTTTCCAAGAACAAGTGGGTTTGATGGATTGTACAGCAAGTATATCTCATTTTTTGAAAATAACACCAGTTTCCAGGCTAAAAAATTGTTCTTGGGCTGCTGATAAAAAAAGAATCTGGGGCTGGATAAAGGATCATTTGAGCTGCACAGAAAAGCTTACATCCTTATGAATTTAGAATAGTGCTCACGTTCTGTGAGGTCACAGTAACAATGGGGAGATGGCAGAGTACGCTGGTTTTTGAGTATCAAACAAAAGTGAATACTTTGTGACTCAGTGCCTAAAAGTGAACTTATTTTACATAGCATATTAAGTTCTCATATTCACTTGATTAGCAAGAAATCCGTAGGAAATAATCTACACTATGAGTGCTTCGGTATTATTTTTTCACAGGCATATAGTAGGAAACCGAAGGTAAATAGCCTTATGTGTAAAGAGACTCAGTAGCCAAAAAGATCAAGATTTTCATGCTTCAGACGTGGCTGAATCCACCTCTTGGGGCTACTTTCTTCTGTGACCTTCACTGTCAGGCTGTATATTTTGTTTTCCCTGCTCATCGCCGGCAATTCCAGCAGAAAGAGCTGGGGTTTTAGCTTCTCTAAAAGCTCCAACCAGATGACAGTTTTGAATCTGATTTTCTCAAATTGGCACTGGTGGGTTGGTGCTCTTTTTGAACCCATTATCATTAAGGCACCCAGGCTCTGATTGGCCAGACCTGGGTCACATGACACCAAGGTGGCCTTAGTCTAACCTGAACTATGAGGACTGAAAGTGGAATAGCAGTTTCCTTTAGGGAAATCACAGCACAGTTACCGGAAGTAGAAAGAATACGTCCATTTGAGTTGTTCTTATTAGAAATGATGTGTAAGGGCTGGAGTGGTGGCTCCGCGGTTACAGTGCTTGCCTTGCATGCACGAGTCCCAGAGTTCGAACCCCAGCACCATGTACACAACAAAATCTGGGAGCAATGAAGGCCGCATGAAAAACTAAATAAAATTGATTCCCTCCCCCCTCCCTCTCACTGTCCTTCTCTCTTAAAAAAAAAGAAGAAATGATGTGTGAATTATAGATTGTTAAATATATAGATAGATGTCATTCATCTGGGGCTCTTAATCTAAAAAGAAAACAGATGAGATTTTAGCTGGAAACTGTCAGAAATAAATCCTTGATTTTTTGGTTTAACTCAGCAAATACATTAGAAGGAATCACTACCCACAAAAACACCAATGATTCCAAGTTGTTTCAATTCTATTTTTCACTTAATACAAGCGAGAGAGTTTTTAACACAGCCCAACTTTATGTAATCGGGATGCAGGAGCTTTAAAGCCTGCCTGGCTAAGGTAGAGGATGAAGTCAGTGCTTTGCCGGGATTCCCTCCGGGAACTTTTAGCTATTTTTGCTTGGAGGTTTGGGGACTTAGGGGAAGGAAGTCAGTTTGAAGTCACTTTTTCTTCCCTCAGCCCTCAACTTAAGACTTTTGTTCAAAGTGTTGCTCTTGGATTATTGGAGTTGATTTTTCAAGAGAGTTAGAAGTGACTGAGAGTTTAGTTCTCCCTTACTTGGAACGTGTGAGCATGGAACAACAAAACCCCCAACTTCGTTGCCTGATTCCTTGTACATAAAATTCCATTTCAGGGTCTGCTTCTAAGGATCAGAGCCTAAGTCCACAAAGATGAAAGTTTTAAACCCAAAGGAGCACTGAACAGATCTAGTGGAGAAAGTGCAGCATCTATATTCAAGCCTCCTGGATTTTTGCCCAGACTTACAACCTTCTGGCTGTGCGTCCTTGAACAAGGCATATCACCTCTGTAAACAAGACTTTTCTCATCTTTAAAATGGGAATAATCATTACATTCTTCTTAGGGCTCACCACACAGGTTTGGGTGAGGGACAAATGAGATAATGTAAACAAAGATGATTTGCAACTCTAAAGAGTTACAGACTGCTTGGGACTGGAAGCATTTTGTTTGGATTTTGGAAATTTTTTTTGAATTTTGGAATATTTGCATATATGTAATGAGCCATTTTGGGGGATGGAACCCAAGTTAAAATGTGGTATTCGTTTATGTATCATATATACCTTATACACATAGCCTAAGACAATTTTATGCAATATTTTGGGAAAGGGGTACCAGAGATTGAACCCAGGGTGCTTAACCTCTAAGCCACATCCCCAGCCCTTTTTGTATTTTATATTGAGACAGGGTCGTGCTGAGTTACTTATTGCCTCCCTAAGTTGCTGATGCTGGCTTTGAATTTGTGATCCTCCTGCCTCAGCCTCCTGAGCCACTGAGATTACAGGAATGTACCACTGTGCCCAGCTTATGCAATGTTTTAAATAATTTAGTGCATAAAGCAAAATTTAATGGTGTCGAATTGTCTACTTGTGATGTCATGTTGGTGCTTGAAAAGTTTTGGATTTTGGCACATTTTGGATTTTGTGTTTTTAGATTAGAGACGCTCAACTTGTGCACAGATTTTCAGTGTTAGTGAGGCACTATCAGAAGTGGCCATTTGAACTCAAATCACTCAATCTGTCTACATTGAACTTATCTGATTATTCATCATCACAAAGGCAGGGTCAGACTCTAATATCAATCAAACAGAGAAAAGAAGTTGGAATTCCCAGAGGATCCTCTTTCATTCCATTAGCTCTGCTAAATAATTCTATAGTGCAGTCAGATAGAAACAGAGTTGGAGTTCACTGCCTGTGGTCAAACTTCCTGGTAGCAATTGTTGGCCAGCTCTGACCTCTGACTTGACCTGAATCCCTTGGAGCAGGAGATCTGGCCC
Organism: Aplodontia rufa; assembly: GCA_004027875.1. Taxonomy (NCBI): domain Eukaryota; kingdom Metazoa; phylum Chordata; class Mammalia; order Rodentia; family Aplodontiidae; genus Aplodontia; species Aplodontia rufa. The sequence continues at coordinate 52,399 of PVKS010011329.1, forward strand.
TCCGAGTTGTCCAAGAGGGTAAATGGCATCAAGATTGGGGGACTGGCACACATGGGCATTGTCTTGTTCACCCTGCACACATCCCACATGGAGAAGGCCCCTGTTCCCCACCCCTGCTTTCGTCCACTAGGCAGACAGAGGAGAGGCTCCACCTCATTCCAAACATGTCACTGTGTCTGCGTTCCTAGTAATCTTTTTTTTAAACTGAAGCAATCCTCCCATATACTTTTTAGATGAATTAAATTCATTTGAATTGATACATAAAACATAAAAATTGTACATGTTTATAAGGTGCCATGTGACATTTCAATACATGTATATATTGAAATGTTTAAATCAGGTTAAACACACCACCTCAAATATTCATCAATTCTTTCTTTTTTTTTTTTTAAGAGAGAAGGACAGTGAGAGGAGAGAAAGAGAGAGACAGAGAGAATCAATTTTTATTGAGTTTTCCCATGGCTTTCATTGCTCTGACACTTAGTTGTGTACGTGGGTGCTGGGGTTTGAACCTGTGTACTTGGGCATGCCAGGCAAGTGCTGTAACCACAGAGCCACCACTCCAGCCCCCTTCCTCAATTCTTTATGATGAAAACATTTAAAATACTTTCTTCTGTCTTTTTACAATACACATCCTCCTATCAAACTATTTTAGGACCCATTGACCAAATTTTCCCAATCTAATAATTTTTTCTTTTCAGGACTGAACCTAGCAGGGTTGCTTTACCATAGAGATCATTCCCAGCCCTTTTTTAAGATTTTGAGACAGTGTCCTGCTAAGCTGCTGAGGCTTGCTGGGAATTTGTGAGCCTCCTGCCTCAGCTGGGATTACAGGCATGTGTCACTGTGCCTGACACTAACAATATTTTTTTAATAAAGAGAGAGGGACAATGAGAGAGAGAGAGAGAGAGAGAGAGAGAAAGAATCAATTTTAGTTTTTTACGGACTGTCGTTGCTTGGACACTTCATTGTGTACGTGGTGCTGGGATTTGAACCCTCATACTCACACATGCAAGGCAAGTGCCGTAACTGCTGAGCCACCGCTCCAGCCCAACTAATAATCTTAATAATCCACTCAGTTACCATTTCTTGAACACCTGATCACCTTTCCATAGGGTCTGCCTCACTTAAAGTACCTGGCAAAGCTGTGAAGGAAGTGCCATTGCTTCATTTTGGAGACAAGGACAAGCAACTTTGAAGATCTTTAAGTCACTTGTCCAAGATCACACAGCGTGAGAATCAAAATGGAAACTAAGATCTGTCTCGCACCAACACTCAGAATTCTCACCCATTACAAGAGGCTGACTACCCTGGCAGCAAAGAGCTGGGCCAAGCAGGGAATTCCCACTGGGTCTTTCCAGTTCAACTGGGTGAACATCCAGGTTGGACAGGATTCATTTCCTGTGTGCTGTCTGGCTTTTGTCCCTCCTTCTCCCTGCCCTGTTCCTGGGAAGTTGGGCCCAGCAGGCTTCCATGACCCATGTCTTTGCTTCTGGAACTGGCTTCCTTCCTCTCTGCCTGACATAAGTAACTGGGGAAATCCCAAATTGCTTCCGTCCAGAAATGGTTCCTTTCAGGCCTTGGGCCAGTATAGTCACCCATATGCCATCCCTGGGGGCATCAAAGAGCCCTTAAATGCCCTCAGGGAATCTCAGAGTTAACTTTCACTCAGGGAACAAGAACGCTACTAGACTGTGAGAGCTTCTTACAATGTTTCCTGCCTCCCTTTTCAGTGGGGTTCAGACGTATTCTCCTGCTGCGGAGGCTCTGGAGGATAAAATTCTATGGCTTTCTCTCTGTCTCAATTGTGAGAGATGTACTGAAAACTACCATTGTTCAATATAGAATTTGCTAGAAGCTTACGTGAATCACTTCCATCCCTCACCTTTCATGTGTCCCTTGCCTTATTTGAGGCCTCTGAGGGATTCATCATCTGTGTCTGAGATAGCCCTGAAGTTTCCAAGACACCATTCTGCAGAAGGAATCCAATAAAGGAGAGTCCAAATCCCGGTGTCATGTGAATCTATGTGTTTGTCTTGTTCCTGACCTAGGTCACTTGAAGATGATCTTTGTGCCTCCCATCAGATGAGACTTTTACATATAGCAATTGATATTTTTGAATAAGCACCTGGATTTGTACAGACAAATACTTCCCTGCTTCAAGAGAGATAATCGACTGATGAAAAGCTGTTATTGTTGTTAAACATTCCTGGCACTCTTTTCTTGAAGTGTCTTTCAGAGGTTGCAGCATATCCTTTAGCATATTCTTAATTTTGAAAAAAATTTTTAGTAATTTTCAGTGTCTTGATTTTATTTATTTTTACTTATTTATTTATTTTAAAGAGAGCGGGACAGTGAGAGAGAGAAAACCAATTTTATTTAGTTTTTCTTGTGGCCTTTGTTGCTCCAACACTTGATTGTGTACATGGTATGTGGTTTGAACTCGTGTCCTGGTGCATGCCAGGCAAGTGTGGTAACCCCTGAGCCACCTGCTCCAGCCCCCAAAATGTTTTGATAGTCTTGCAAATTGACTGAGATTCAACTGAAACCCGGATGAGTGATTAAACTGAGAAATGCCATTTGGGGTTTACAATGACCTGTGATCATGAAATAAGAAGGAAGAATTTCTTTTGTTGTTCTTAGAGTGGCTCTGAGGGGGATTGTTTTCCTCAGAGTGTCTCAGGAGAGGAAACCTCATGCTGATGACTAGGACATATGGCATTAGGCCTGTGACTAAGAGCTCGCTTCTGACTCTTCCACCTTTACAAATCTGCTTCCTTTCTGATCTTTGCTGAGCACTTTCCCTCACATTTTCATTTAATGAGAGTGACAACTTGTCCAAACCACAGAGGAACCAGTGGAGAATTTAAATCATTTCTTGTACCCCATCTTCTCTGTAAAGGGACATTTTCTGTTTGCTTTTTCTCTGATAGGCCTGGCTTTCTAATAGTAGTAAGTTAAAAGGCTTAGAAAATATAAGCAAAACAGTATCCTGTTCCTCTAGGTTCAGTCTTTACATTTTATTCCTCCTCCTGCATCAAAAAGGCAAGGGTTGGAGCTGGAGCGGTGGCTCAGAGGTTTCAGAGCTTGCTTCGCATGCGTGGGGATGCAGATTCGAACCCCAGCACCACGTACACAATGAAGTGTCTGAGCAATGAAGGCCACATGAAAAACTAAATAAAATTAATTCTCTCTTTCTGTCTCTCACTGTCCTTCTCTCTTTAAAAAAAAAAAAAAAGGCAAGTGTTGTACCCAGTTTAGTTTCCCACCCAATTAGCCACCAGGGTGTGAAGACTGCTCGTCCTGATTTGGCAGTTTTCTCCACAAACACATTCAACATTCATTCTTGTTTTGTTTTTGTTTGGAGTGCCGGGGCTGGAACCCGGGGCTGGGCATAAGCCAGGCAACTGGTCTACCACTGAGCTACACTGCAGCCAGATAGCTGGAGAGAGCTCTTCAGAGGCCTCAGGTGAATTTGCTCACAGGCCGCTTAAGGAAAATAACCCAGGCAACCCCTATCCTTGCTCCAGTCACCTGGCCAGCCCCACAGCATCCAGATCCCATCCCCAAGTCTCTTGCTTTTCCCTTCAACCTTGATACCTCACTTGCTTCCGGTGGTGTGGACACTACATGGAATTCAGCCTCACTGGTTGAAATTCTCTGTTGTTAAGAGAGACTGTTTTGTATTAAACCCAAGTGTGAATTCACTCTAATTAAGCCCTTTATGTAGCTTTGCAAATAGCCACTTGTACTTGTGCCTGGGGCAAGGTGGAATGTTCTTTGCCTTGGTTTTAATAGCTACCTTAAGGTCCAGTGGTGGTTAGTCAAAACACAAGGAAACAGTTTGTTCAGGGTTGAGCTGGCTCGTGGATTAGCGCTGGACTAGACAAGAAATTAATATAGGCTCCCTTTCTCAGGCGGGAAAGTGGGACGACTGAGAGCTGATAATGAAGCTAAATGGAGCCTTCTACTGGGAGCACCTCACCTTCTGAGAGAGGAAACGGAGGCTAAGGGAGTGGCCTCCTTTGACCTCTACGTAAGTGTCCTTTAGAAGCTGCCCTGTGACTAGAGGTCAGTTCCTCCGGTCCCTAGTCAACATTTCCTTCATGTTGTCCCCTAGAAACCAGATGTGTGGAGCACATTGTGATCAGCAACGAAGCTACGGACGCACTATCGGCGAGGGTGGCCCCCTCCTTCAACAATGACCTTTTTAGACATTTGTTCTCCAATTTCACTTCTCTAAACACACAGCTTAAATGGATTAAGATGGGTTTTCTCTGAGTTTCTCCGTGAGATGTTAGCTACCGGATGGCTCAACTGTACCCCGTTCACATTTAGCACTTAGGAAAGGCCTAGTGGTGAGTAAAGGAAATGAGGAAATGGTCCCATCAAGGGCAAGATGGACTTTGCTGCTAGTTAACCAATTAGTTTAGTGAATCAGCCACAGAGAAAAGCAAGTTCCACTATTGGAAGCTCGTTTTTCACTTCCATTGTTTTGATGATATTGGTTAATTTAACTTTTTCCAGGTTAGTTAATTTTAAAAGCACTGCTATTACTTATATTTATATATAATATATAGGTTGTATATATACACATTCTATATTCTATAGATACATTATATAAATATATATATAGTACTTTATATATGTGTGTGTA